>JAUTBV010113858.1:0-13918 GCA_032361325.1 Lepetodrilus fucensis
TAGCTAATGTCCGATGGAAACATAAATATAGTGGAACGTATCTCTAGATTACACTTAAAATATACCAACATAACCATTAATCAGTTGTTTAATTAAAGCAGAAGTTTTGGCAACTCATTACTATATCATATATCGACTAGGTTCTGAATACAAACATGCAGTAAGCGCATAGCGCGTCTGAAAAAATACCAGTTTCCCTCCCCCGGGAGTTGATATTATTGATAATCAATAAATATAGCTTTCGCACCATATTTTGATGCAGTTGCCAATATTATCTGTAAATCTGTTCTTGCTCATAAATAAGAACACTGAAGTGCATTAAAATCATTAAGATTATACCCCTTTGACTGTTGAAAGATGAATTTCTTATCTTTGTATTTGATGTTGAATCTATTCAACAAGTTCAACTTTGTATAAAATATAAGCATGTTTACATTACAAACTTGATAATGTGTATGAAAATACATAGAGGATATTCAAGCATTTTTTTTTTTAATACCATGTTTACCTCATCTTGTGGAGTGGGAGAGTCAATATTTCCAACAGAGATGTACAAAAGAAATTAACAAAAATTGGTTTTGTTACATTTTTCACAAAGTTGTCCTAGGTTTTCTTATCCATGAAAAACCTTTTAATTTACTTCTGATTCTCAGCAACACCAATCGTCGCAAATGGGTGAAAGATTCACGCAGCGACGTTAAACTCTATATTCACTCACTCACAGCAACACTAAGCCCCGAGATTAGAATTTTATACTCAACTCAAAATGTTCACAAATCCCCACATAATCATACCAAAAATGTTTCATTATCTTAGGAGCCTGATCACCTACTCAATCTCAATCTAATTTTTCGTAAAGACTACAAAAAACAATCTATTTTTGAGTAATTTTTATTCAACAGGATTTCTGTATTTTACAGAACGTGCACATCTAGCTCTCCTTGCTAAGAAACTAAGAAAAAACTCACATCTCGGCAAATCAGGCATGCGAGGGGCCAAGTCATTCAGTATGTTGTCATAACCCCCAGAATATACAAAGGAAAGACAACTCCATCATAGATACAGTTGTATTCAGCAACAACAACAACAAAAAAACGAAGAATAAAAATGGGATTAATTAATTTTCCAAAGATATTTTGAAAATAGAAAATATCCGTGAAAACATCCTCTACCCACATGGCACAGGCGCTTGCCACAGGATAGTAGATCGGATCTATCAATGTTTTAAAAAGTATTTAAAATATATACTTTTCTATATTAAATAATATTACTTGATCTAATAGCATGATAATACAATATGTAAAATGTTAAAAATAACAATACAAATAATATATATATTTTTTACAGTCGTCTTCTATACCATATATATGGTATAGAAGACGTCTTGAAATTATTTTATTCGCTCCACGAGACTTCATGAAAATGCTGACCCTGAATAGTTACAGCTGTCTGTAGATTATGCAGCAGTAAAAGTGATCAGCATCCAAAATAATCTTTAATTTTAGTCACATTTGAGTTAAAAGCAATTTGAATTTTTTATACTGCATCTTTAATTTCAAATAGTCATTCCAAGATGCCCGTTTTGGTGATCACACTATGAGGTTTTTCTTAAATCGTAAAAATATTGTGTTGACTGTATAACAATTTAACTTGCAACATGTGTTTTTAATAAATTGCACTGATTAAGTATTCAACATAGATAATAGTTATTGACTACTGCGTAAAATTTTAACATCGTGAGTGTTTTTACACTGTACATACATGCACGTTGGATGAATGACAAGCAGATATGTTATGTAGTGTACAATCATCATCCAGGGCCATGCTGTATAGTGATGAATCTCATACATCGCAATCATTAATCCAAACAAAAATCCATCTTAATAATAAGCTGATGGATCAGTATTAACCCTCTCCCTGCTGGATTAGGCACATACACTGCTCTTTATGGCATCTCCTGTTGCCTCCAGCATGGAGAAGGTTAATAGTGGTGTATTATATACAAATACAATAGACTACAAAAGATATAAAAATATGACTGTACATGTGTATATCGCAGTGACACAAACTTGATATATTACATACAGGGTGTACAATCCTTATTGTATTAACCCTCTTCTTGCTGAAGGAAACCAGAGATGCCTTAATGAGCAGTGCTTTTGCTTAAATCCAAGCCCCTATTTAACAAAAACAATGTAGATTTTAAGATGAGATCAATTATTTTGCATTAATCTGTTACGGTATCTGATTTAACCAATGAAGTTTGATCTATCTCCAAAATTATGTGAAACCATTTTCGACATCGGACGAGATGTTTATGACATCGTAACTAGTTTTATATGTCTTTGCAAAATGGGGGCCAGGGCCATATCTCTTATAAACCCGGATACTTACTGTATACACATGTTTATCTTCATATTATCAACCTTTTGAAATAGTAGACCAATAATGGCTGTCTAGAGTAGAATTATATTTCAAATTTAAAATAGTTTTCCATGTATAGAATACATAAATTAACAGAGATATATAACAAATGAAAACACTCTTCTTTCTAGTCAAAGAAAGAAAATTTGATTCAAAATATAAGATTTCTAAACAATCTGGATTTCTTAACTTTCACAAACAAAAACTGTCATGTCACTGATACAACCACATCCCAAATATACGAGTAGGGATACTTCACAGATTTCTCACGGCAATGTACACAAAGAGCCTACATCACTTGTTCTGTTTACGATTATATAAATAATTTTTGTATGGAAGTAAATGAGAGTTTCAGATGCCAGTTCGACATCTGGGATTAACATATCAGGTGTTGAACCAACCCTAAAAATAATGATCACAACTGGTTTCCGAAATAAAATTGTTCATATCAAATCCTTATCTTGTTTTGACAAGAGTTTATTCTGTGGCAGTGGTGGTACTTTCCAATCCAATTGTCCGTGAAAATATACATACAGTAATGTATATCAAACATTTATAAAAATGTTGGACGATAACCAGATTAATGGCAATTTTTATCAAAATGCTGGGTACCTTATAAAGAAAATTTGGCGAAACAGTTGCATTCATAGAGAAGAAATTCTTCATTTTCGAAAGACTTTGATAAAATTTTCTTCTCGATAAAGTTGGTCCAAATATCCTGTGTGAACTAGCCCCTGAAACCATTGTGATTTTCTTTGCCCAAAATATATTAAAACAAATTTTTGTGTCATTTTGTTGGCACAATAATTGTACAATGACATCAAATGACTTTTATTAAATCACACATGTCAACAAAATATTAATATAAAACTGCTACTATTAAAAAAAAATGTCTTAAAATATAAATTGCAAACACGATTGAAGCCAAAAATAATTCATATAAACATCATGATGTCCCTCAACATCTGGAACAGATAATAAATGAAAATATATTTTACAACTGAATCAAATTTTGCAAACTTTCAACAATTAAATTCATAATTATATATATTATGATATAGACTATATCATGCAATTAGTATGTTTTCCCAAAATTGAATAAAATATAAAAAGTGACTAAAATATCAGTATTTACATACACAATATGACCAATACAAATTAAATTAAAGCAATGTATAAATATGTCTGTACACATTTGCCGTTACTGTACAAGAATGTTGTCATTGTGTTCCTTTAACAACACGTTTGTACAAACTTTCATCAACTCATCCACTAAGAAGGGCTGAACAAAGAAGTGTAGATTATAATGAAGCATCTTCGAAACTGTAAAACAATACTGAGCGATAATTTGGGTGTAAAGTGCCATAAAACCAAATGTAAGGATCTACATAATATGATGGTCGGGTGAGGTCAAAATACAGATATGTCAATGCAAAGGGAGGGAAGTGAGTGTGGTGGCTGAATGAGTATATGCAGGCTATAGTACATGTATTTTTGAGCAATGATGAGTTTAGGTGGAAGCAAATACATAACGTCCTACTGTCCAATGACCTTAGGATCTCTTTCAGTAGATGGTATTTATGGCGACAATATATCACCATAACTATTGTGAACTCATCTAAATGTGTTCACTGTAGCTACTGCCACTACTACCGGCATGAAATAACAAAACGGTACTGCATGATGCCGGCAGCGAATGTCCTGCTAAATCACGCGACGCAAGAAATATATCGTTCACGCGATACAAGAAATATGTCGTTTCATTTTATCACATGACAATATGTCTTCTTTAAAAATACGGACAGATTTTACTCCGCCATGTGTTCACTTCTCAGTGGGATATTTTTGTATGTGACTTGACACTTGGAGGGTTAATTGACACAAGGGAGACGGACCAGACCGAGACCATAGAGGGTTAACTGCTCAAGGCTTCGAACTCGCTCAATGTCATTGTCTCAAGTGGCCGGGGAGGTGTGTTGTGCGTGTTCGACTCCTCGGAGTTGTCGCTTGCGTCGTCGGACGTGTAACTGATTCGCATCCTCCAGTGGTTCTGTCCGTGGTGGACCCCGAGGGGTCGCTGCGGACTGCCGTTCAGGTTATTGACTTTCAGGTCGAGTTTCTGCCGAGGCGAACCGACGGTGTGGACGTCGCGGTTGTCGTTGAAGTTGGAGGAGGAATACGACGACCCTCCTCCTCCAACTCCTCCTCCTCCTCCTCCATCGTGATGACCGCTCTTCACAGTGCTGGTGTTGCTGCTCGCGTAGGTGGAGTAGTAATCGCTGTCCGACGGAATATTTGCGTTCGAATCCCGGTCCCCGGAACCTGTCGATCCATGGTTGTTCCGCTGTGGGCGACGAAATTTCGGCGGCGGATCGATCTTGGGAGTGAGGCTCATCTTCAGCTCCAGCCGGTTCCCGCTGGCATCTTGGAACGGACACGGCGTGATGATCTTGACCTTGTCATCGTTGTAGTCCTTTGCGGTTCCGCGACCATCATCAGAGTTATTGGCGTACGAGTGACGGAACGGGTTTCCGTTGACGTTGACGTTTGCTCCAGTCGTTACACTGTTGGGAACGTTGCTTCCGCCGTTGTATGACACGCACCAGCCGTTGGTGTCGGCCTGGGTCAGATTGTAGGACAGACTCTCGGATGACATTTCCCGATGGCCGCTGTCCGGAGAATCAGTGTCCAGTCCGGCCTTGGGGTTCTCGAACATGGCAGATTCCGTCACTCCGCCGCCCATGTAGGAGCCGTCCACCTCGCGGAATTCCGGGAGGTACACAGGACTTGGACGTGGAGTCGTGGGATCCGGAAGCATTGGAACCTGACAAAAACACAGCACTGTATTACTACATGATAATGATGAGTGTGATTATTGAGTTAATGTTGCTGCGGGAAAACTTTAGCTTGAGCGTGAAATCATACTTAGAATTTCATAACCTTGGAGACAGATTATTACTTGATCAACACACATGTACCTGTGGTGGCGTGTGAAACATGACATCTGATGCCGACGCGCCAGTGACCTTGATTTCCAGATCTTGAATGCGGTTCACGAGTTGGGTCACGTGATCAAGGAGATCGCGATTGTGCATCAATAGTTGGTGTGCTCTTGCCTGTGAATAAAATGTTGAAAATCTTTGTGAAAACATTGCACATTGATGTCATCATGTAGCTAGACACCGACCCGAACATTAATTCACCCTGATTTCAGAGTGAGTGCGGGATTCTTTCACCCATTTGAGACGATCTGATTTCAGAAACCCATAGCTCTGAATGTTGCAGTAAAGCTGTGAGCACCTGCTGGCACTGACAGACCAAGGATGATAACCAGTATTTGAAATTACTGCTGGTCTGCTGGCCCGGCCATTTCTCCAATGCTAAAGGTATCCTAAGGGCCAGTAGGAATTCATGTTTTTTGTAAACATTTGTTATTTATACCATTATTCGGGCCAGTAGGTTTCCAGCGGTAATTTCGAACACTGATGATAACTTCATTGCCACAAAATAATAATGATAATAATAATAATAATAATAATAATCATAATAATAATTAATAATAATAATATAAAACTATAAAATAAATAAATATATAAATAAATAGATACAAATTAAGATGGTATATAGCCTACCTGAGCCTCTATCCTGGCAGCTGTTTCAGCAGACAGCTGGTCCTTGAGCAGATGGACCTGAGCGATGGCCACCTGAGTCTGGTGCTGCTGCTGCTCCAGCTGTTGCCGTAGCAACTGCATCTGGTGGTGGGTGCTGAGTGGAAGCGTGCATTCTGGTATATATTCCCCAAGCATTACGGGTGAGCCGACCGGGGATAAAATTGTTCCTCCAACCTATGTGGAAAAACAATATATCAATTTATGAATCATTAAAATATGGGTCAGCGGTACTGCATTGGTTGACAAAACCTGATTGTGTATCCAGCATTTTATCTGCAGTTTAAAACAGTTTCACAATTCTGGAAAATTGGGATAAAATATTGGATGCCATGAATCAAGGGAGATAAGTAATGACTGTCAAATGCATACCGTGGGCGAGGTCGATTTCGAGGTCAGCAGGTGGTGCTGTTTGAACCCAAGGTCGTTTGGTGGAGAAACCTTGTCCTCATTCATTGCCTCATCATACTTGTCATACTTGTCGTACTTGTCATACTTATCCAACTTGTCACGATTTAGTTCCTTCTCTTCTCTGGCTTCTTTGTCTGAAACAATGTCAAGGTTACAATGAATGTGTTTCAAGGTTATATATGGAAATGTCATGTGTTTACATGAGTGCAGTTGCCTTTATTATGTATGTGTGTCTAGAGATGATTTCTAATAGTGTTTACTGGAAATATCGCATAAACATTGGCATTTAATTTCTTGTTTGTCCCTCACAGCTCAATTATGTACTATGTCTAGGTTGTTTTCAATGTTTTATTTCATGTATTTTGTCTTTTGGCAAAGAAACAGTAATTTTGAATACACAGACACCACACCGAAAATTCGACCAATATTTTTAATGGGACGATCTGTGATGCGCAGAAGCGTTTAATAAATAATAAATCCTATGATCCACAACAAATTTTAAGAAATCCTCTCCAGACTCCTTCACAAAATCTTAAAGTTGACATATCCTGTTATTCTTGAAGATGTTCATCTCAGAAACAAACACCAGGGGGCCTATTCTCGAAACATTCTTACGATCTTAGCCTAAGAACATGCGTAAGGTTATCATAGCCCTAGTATACAAATCCCTTAAGATTGTCGTACAATCGTAAGAATGTTTCGAGAACAGGCTCCTTGCTTCTTAGAAAGCAATCAGGATTCTGATACAGTTCTACCAAGTTATGACATCCTGTTATCCTCTGCCTGTCTGCTACAACTCCTCCAACTTAAGATGCCAGACAGGCAGGATGGTACAGTGAATATAACTTCCTTATCTCCAAGTACTGCTTCCCCTACTACTGTTGTAACGGCAGCAGTGCGCGAAGATAACGGATTATCTCCACAAGCGCTAGCTGCTACCTGCAGACATTTTAATTACTATTACACATGGGATGTTATCTAAAGTATGTCCATACATTTCTCCCCAAATATCGGCAAGTGCCAGCGTCGGCAATTTCGCATCCAGCTGAATCTGGTTGCATGACCCTTTAATCAGGTTATAAAGTTCTGCATTGATTTCGGATAAATATTTATACTACTCAACTTTTGAGAGGGACATTTATTGTAGATTATGGCATATACGGGTAAGCAAGTTCTGGGTTTCGATTACTTACAAAATACCCTTGTGCGTATCAAAGGTGAAAGCACAAGAACTGTCCGAGGCGCTGTAGTGATGATGTGTCTTTGTTTATCAGCTATTTTGCATTATTTGTTTGTTAAAACCACTGTACAGTATTCTAGTGGTTGTGATAAGCACTTTCATAGCACAATACTATAGTGTGCCTTCACCTTTGACACATGTATGCATATTCTGCATGTTTTTGAAACTCTGAGTTGAATTATTGAATTGGGACCTATACATTGATACAAATGTGAACGTTTTACTATTATTATTATTATTATTATTATTATTATTATTATTACTAGTAGAAGTAGTAGTAGTAGTAGTATAGTAGTAATATATATTTTATTTTATTATTATTATTATATACTCATTGCTTGAAAAGTACAAATCCCATCTGACCAAACATTGACAAATGTTCAATTCATGATATCAATTTCAGATAAGTATCATAACATTTTGAGAGGCACATTACTTATAGAAGAATTAGAGAATAACCCACGAGATACGAGTGATTACGGAAAATATGTCCTGAGTGAAATTAATTGAAAATTCTGTAATCACTCGTATCGAGTGGGATATTCTAATTATTCAACATAATCATTTTATTGGAATAAATCATAATAAAGTACCAAAAAAACGACTGATTTAGAGAGATGGCCACAGCATTCGTTCGCCTGTTCATGACGATACGGTCACAATCGTCGAATTATGCATAATCCACACTGTTGATTATGCTATCGTTAATATACACAGTAGAAATCCACCACGTATGTTGAATAATATTGATTTATACACATCTCCTATAGCTAATGTTTGTATACCATGATATATATCATATACTGATCTCCCAAAGGTGTGATAATGATGAAATAACTGCCTCAGAGATCATATACCAATGCTAATCAGTAATCATCTCCATATTGTATTCTGAAATGTTTTACTCATGGGGACAATAAACTATTTTATTACCATTCAGATCAAATCCTAGGAATCTGATTGGTCCAGAGCCAAAGTGTACTACACTGTATCAGTGTAGCCTCGATTGTTTTGCTGGGTAATACAGACTTCTAGATTCCCTAATATTTATCTCTGAGACTACGAAACTTTTCTGAGTACGATTTCATGCTCCTCAATGTTTTGTTCATAAAACGCATGTTTGAGCATGAAATCATACTCAGAATATTTCATAATCTCGGAGCCAGGTACTCTTCAAGAATTTGCAGACAAATTGTAAGAAGACTGGCACCAGATTCCACGAGCAGCTCTGAAATTTGGTAAAGATCTTCCCCAAAACTATCTGTGGCCCTTAATTTATTTTGTTGAGCATATAATAACTGAAAGTGCAGTGGGTATGCTACCAAGCAATATAGACAACGGGGTGAGCGTATAGAAGAATTTATGTCCCATGAAACTATACTTAAAGTCTTAGATCCAATTTGTCACTAATTGCTCCAAGAGAAAATGTGCAATATATCACTCCTGGGTCTATGTCGGTGCATGGAAGATGAAATGTATGACTGGAGATGATATGCTGGGTATTTTCACAGCCCTGCATGCACAGACAGACAGACAGATGTCACAGAGAGACATGATGACAGTCAGACAGATCTCCAGAGATACTGCATTCCTATCAACAAGCTTGGAGTGTTGGAAGATGAGTATAAACAGCTAGTTGTGATATGACATTGGTGCCTAGCACACAGAAATACAATTATTGTGAAATTTGACTGTCTATGAGTTAATTAAGAGCCATGTGTGTGTGCAATACTTAACCCTCACACCCGTACCTGGGGTCCGCTGTCACATTCAAATTCTATGTATGTAAAATACAGTAGCAGGCTGAGGGTTAACAACTAACAAGACAATCAAGTTTCATAATATCTGTATTTCAGTTGTACGTATTTATTTGCTATAAAAGATGGAAAAAAATGTACCATTCCCGTAGTCCACCATAAATTGTGTTATTTTGCATGGATGTCACATTATTCAATATGCTTGTATAATTTGTGGATGTTGTTTGTCATTATGCCACATTATTAAATAATAAAATCAATCTTCTAATTTGTTATATATCTACAATATATACAGAAGAAAAAGAGAGCCCAATTACTAAGGCCTTATATTAGTAATTTATTTCATTATGAGCCATGCCCTCGAATACTATCTTTCATAGTCGTGGCTTTATTGAATTTAACATCCACATATCCACTGTAGGGTGTTAACAGTCATATTTTAATAAAAATGTTTGGTCATGTGATCAATGTTGTTTAGTATCATATACCTATTAGAAAAAAGTCAATAAATTGTATTTGGTCTGCGATATTTACACACTGATTCCATAACCAATTTGTTCAAATATTGCTAAAAAGATTCTTACAAAAGATCAATACTTTGCGCTATATTTGACATCATTATGGCCTTTGTGAAAAATTCATGGCAAGATGTGCCATATTTCAAACTTACCCATATGGGTTCACAGAAAGTATATGTAAATGCCCCAAGGGGAATAATTCAGCATCTGTTTATAATGCTGTATGCAGCCATGGCCACATATGTCAATAAGAAAAATTATGAACTATTTCAGGAGTTTTGCAGATGATTGTCTAGATATCAGAAGTATTCTGCGCACATTCAAAACTCCAACCTTGCTTTTTGACCATAAGCCTGCTCAGTTTCGATTATTAGCAGAATCTGCAATTTGAAGTCATTCCATATTTCTACAGGAAAGCTTTTCAAAATATAACCACAAATAATAATGATATGCTATTATCACGACAACATCCAATTCATAGATATTTCATATAGACTAAATGTACATCACACCTCGACCAATACAAGTAAGAATTGTTTTATCAAAAAGAAGATGATTTAAGGCGAAGTGGTAAATGGAGGATGTGTTGAGACATCTTAAAACTAACACCTCGTTTCATCTGTGTGAATCATTGAAAAGTCAGAATGCAGATACCCATCAGAGTTTGTGCCTAGTTGCCATCCATCAATAAACATAATGGCCGTTCCTAAAAGCAACCGGTCACTCCATCTGTGCGAATCATTGAAAAGTAAAAACACAGATATACTTCAGAGTTCGCAGGTACCCTTCAGAATTTGTGCCTAGTTGCTGTCCATCAATAAACATAATGGCCATTCCTGAAAGCAACCGGTCACTCCATCTGTGTGAATCATTGAAATGTCAAAATGCAGATACACTCGAGAGTTCGAGCCCAGTTAGCGGCCATCATGAAACGTAAACGACGTTAAGTTCGACTGATGCCCCACTGACACATAGGATCAGGCTCTTGCAAATAAACGTAGATATGCTTTGATTGACAAACCATTTGCTTTGATTGACAAACCATTCGCTTTGATTGACAAACCATTCCTGGTGGACAACTAGTAGAGATCAGGGAATATAGCAATAAGTGGAAGCTCAGATATATTTGGAACGGTGCTTGCTCGTTGTATAGAATATACATGAATAGATAATACGTAAATATATGGCGAGGATATTTCATGTGTCTAGTGAAGTAGCATGTATTTCTCATTGAGTGACGTGGGAAAGGAGATATTTTCGTTAGTGAAAAACACTCTTTTAAACGAGTGAAAATATTGGTTTTCCCACATTCACAGTATTAGAGATACATGCTATTTCACCAGACACATGAAATATCGTATTTATTATATACATGTATTTATATACTCTCAGATTGAGAAATCTCAGCCTTTCACGGTTAATTATATAATAAAACATACCATTAACCCTATCAATGATGTAGGCAACTGTATGCCTTAAAGAGCAGTGTATGTGCCTAATCCAGCAAGGAGAGGGTTAATGCATGATTTGAGTTGATATATTTTTATGATTAAATTAATTATTAACTCACACTGTTTAATTACATTTTATTTGTCTATGCCAAGTGAATGTAGTTTGTATATGGCTCAAATTTAGTATACAATGATTATCAAAATAATGTGATTGTATGCCTTTGACAAATTTAATGAATTAATCTTGCATTGTTTATTTCCCGGTATGCAGTGTTTACATAAATAAATGCTATTAGTATTTGCTTGTATTTTATTGGTATATAATATCAAGTTTAGTCTAAAACAATTATTATTATTTGGTATGCATTTGTATGCCTTTAATACAGAAATTGAATACATGTATTTTGTATCGTCTGTTTACAATAAATTTATACTTACAACACTTACTTTTGAGAGTGTTTCGTCTCTCGTTGTCCTCAGAAGATCTATCGCTGTTTGTTTCTTCAATCTCAGTGTTTGGTGTGGTTTGAACGGAAATTTTGTGACACACTTCGAACGCCTGTCCAATCGTACGAACTATACGCATCGCCTGACTCTGAAATCACACAAATAAATATCTAGTTAATCGTAATGTCGCACAAATATGCAAACATAATGCAATCTAATCAATACAGAGTACAATTTCCACTACTTATCTATGTCCTCATAAATTTCTCTTGTAAAAATAATAAATCATTTTGACATAATATTATAACTTTTTTAAATGAAAAATGAATCTCATTGACAACTTTTTTTCCAACTTCAACGTAATAATTAATTATCGTTAAATTACCTTTTAATAATAACTAATAAAGGCAGTGGAATTGACTTTTCTAAAAAGCGTGAAGTACCGATGTCGATTGATAAATTCATCAAGAAACGCTTCTACGAGTGGTTGACTTAAGTTTGTTCAATCTGACTTGTGTTCGCCATCGAGACACTCAAAGAGCCTCTCGATACGTCTGTTTTCTACAAATACTGTCGAGAGACTAGGCAACAAAGAGTCCTCGAAACGTTTTGTGATTGACGTAACCAGCAGATTCAAATCAATCAATAGTACAGATTGAGCAACCGATCTTGAAGTGTTATTTAATCCTGCATCAAATCAAATCAATTTTGTAATCAGTTATCTTCGTCAAAGCAACTGCACTAGTTTATTTACTTGTTGGAAGAATGAGACGCCCGTTGAGGAATTACTTATTTAAAGAAGTAGATTTATCAGGTGCCCTTCAATATGGCCGAATACTGTTTCCCATCTCCTTTCACGATGTTCTCTAAATCTTTCCTAACAGATTTAATTGGACTACTCTACTGAAATAACTTGCTGAAGACTAGAAGATTTAGCTCTCCCAGATAAACGTGTGGATCAAGTTTTCATGCGATTTCCAACTGAATTTCAGCGATATTTGTAATAATATGAGTTTGGGCCTTCATGGTGATATGCATGAGTATGGGGAGACCCTGAAGTAACTTAATCTGTTACTATGGTTACTGTAAGACCCATGATCAATAACTAGTGATCGTTATAAACTATTTATAGACATCATACGCCAATCGGTCGCAATTATGGAATAAACTTCTCCATATGGTAAACAAAATCAGATCCACAATTCAAAATCTAATAAATAAATGTATAAGAAATGAATAACATTTCTAAATAATAGGACACATTATTACCTTTAATTTTTTTTTATACCAATTCCATTCTCAAGAATCTATTGAAAATAATTTATCAAATATTGAAATTCTTATGAATTCAAGTTTGGCATTAGTATAAGTTCATGAGATACAAATGAGTACATACCAATTAAGAGTTAACACTTTTGCTGTAGTTGGAATATAAAATGAATTCTTACAAACATCGGAACCACTCACGATTAGTCCTATCCACGTTGTCCCCTCCACAACAGGAACATTCCACTGACAGTCCATTTCAAATTTAAGCAAGTCAAGAAATATTTTAGCTTTCTCCTTTTCTAATTTATTTATAACGATAATAGTGTTCTTCCATAAAGGTTAACTTAATGTTCTATGACAATCTGAAATCACCAGAACTTTTCACAAAAATCAAACAACGTAATTATATAAAAAAGGACTTCAATTATCGCTATTACTGAACTGGAAAAATGAAATCGCGAATAAATGCACACATAAGGTTTCACAAAAGCGCGAAAATAATTGTACACATTGATTTCAATTACACTATCAAAAGAATTGCGGGACTGAAATCACGGACTATGCCTCTCAGTCATGTTATCTGTGCTATCATTCATTCCAACTTGTCACGTCAGAGTATCTTCTATTTAATGTCTATTCTATGTAATTCACCCCATCTAATTTTGGGGGGATTAAAAGGAGAGAGAGAGAGAGAGAGAGAGAGAGAGAGAGAGAGAGAGAGAGAGAGAGAGAG
>JAUTBV010113869.1:0-13918 GCA_032361325.1 Lepetodrilus fucensis
TTGGAAGTACAAACATGATTTTATGTATGTCAAGTAAATGTACTTTGCAGTTATAGCTAAGAACTAGTCCAAAACAATCATAAATATCTGTGATATTATGCCTTTAAAGGTAGCATAATATACCAATGTTAATATGATCAATAACGTCTTGGTCAATTATTATTATTTAATGACTATTTACTTAACCGCAAAATATTGGTAGTGGTCGTGCTTAGAGTCGATGGCACCAATGGTACCACATATAATAACATCCATTCATACAGAAGCTGCTTGGCGCTATTGACTGAGACAGCACCCAGGGCCCAGGAGACGAATAAAATCTGGAATCGTATGCCTAATTAAAGCCAGAAATAGAGCAGAATAAGTATGCTAACAGTCAACTGAGACCTCCCAATGTCAAATGTTATATACATATTTGACATTATGCGAATATGGGTCTTGATAAAGCCAGCTCGCAGTTTCGAACATGCGCAGACTAAGCATGCGCATGCGCTCGTCGACATGTGAAAGAACATGATATTTAAGAAATGAGTGTCGAGTCATTAGCATTCATCGTGTCATTAAGCTAATGGGGCATGATCATGAGACAAAATTCCATGAGCCACGAACGATTCTGTTATAGTACAATGCTATTATAATGCTTATCACAACTACCAGAATACTGTATAGTGGTTTAACAAACAGTTAACGAAAAATAGATGATTTTAGTAATGCGCATTATTAGCGCTATGTACATCGCCTCAGACAGTTGATGCTCGTGAGCTTTGACCGTTGACACGCGCATGCGTATTCTGTGCGTATTGGAAGCTCTCAGCTGGTCCATTGTCTTATAGTCTATTGTGAAAATAAACCTAAAATACATATCGCATCTGTAATATTTACTATCGACTAGACCCATCGCCTTGCTAAGCACTGGTCTTTGAGGAAGACGGATTCATATACTCAACAATCGCAGAGCTACGAGAGTTGAAATTAGCACACGAGAGTTACTACTCGTAGCGTTACGATCGTTTTATTGAACTGAACCCGGGAAGTGTTCGGAGCATTTTAGCACGTAGACGTCTGATCATTGCTAATTGGTTTACTAAAACTTTTTAAAGTAATAGTTCTAAAAATATAACTTCTAAAAACCACGATTTATAGACACTCTAAATGCCTAGACATTGAAAACCCAGATTGTGTGTATTCTGACGATGATGAACTTATATATGTGTATAGAGCGCACGAAAATTCAGACAGCATGAAATTACTATCGATATTTCTTCTCACAATTGCCTAATTATATATCAAGCAATATGTTGCCAAGCTTGCGTGTCATTTCTGTAGCGATCAAAGACTCGACACGTGCACATATATCCGATAATATGATTTAATGCCCTGTATAGCACATAGTTATGGGTAGAGATATGCAATTATATTGTGATATATTCTGATGCGAGTTGGCTTTCAGGACGTATAGCGATTGTGTCTTGTCACGAACATTATTAAACGTACTCTTCTTAAAGGTATTTTTTTTTCTTCTTTTCTTTGCGTTCATATTATCTCGGACTGTGAAACTCCTAGAAACCTGTCTATATCCACATTTTCAGGGTCAGTGAATCCAATAAGACTAGATTAACCTCCATTGGTTCAAGTTGTTTAAGCAGCCATCTTGATTTACAACAAGGCCGCCAATTAAATTTTGTTTTCGGCACACGATGGATACATTTTGTAAATCCATGTGTTCAGATACAGTAGGTATATTAAGAGCTATTATAAATATTGGTTCGTTTGACTAAACAAATAGAGCTTTAAAATGGCTAACAATAAATATGTAAAGAGCAAGTGCAGTTGGCGGCCATTTTGTAAACGGCGTCAATCCATCGTTCAACTAAAATGTTTTATGTTGACAAAATGTGGAAGTGTGAGGGTGGTATAAGGAGTGGGGGAGGTGTGTATGTGTGTGTGTGTATATATATATATGTGTGTGTGTGTGTGTGTGTGTATGTGTGTGTGTGTATGTGTGTGTGTATGTGTGTATATGTGTGTGTGTGTATGTGTGTGTGTATGTGTGTGTATGTGTGTGTGTATGTGTGTGTGTATATGTTTGTGTGTATGTTCTGTGTGTGTATGTGTGTGTGTGTATGTGTGTGTATGTGTGTGTATGTGTGTGTATATGTGTGTGTATGTGTGTGTGTATGTGTGTGTGTATGTGTGTGTGTATATGTGTGTGTGTGTATGTGTGTGTGTGTGTGTGTGTGTGTGTGTGTGAATGGGGGCTCATCATAGCCTATGCACTAAACATTTATTTGTTTCATATCCGCGAATATGCTTTTATTTGTAATTTAACACCCTTTTCCCTGCTGGATTAGGCACAGCTCCTTATGGCATCTCTGATTGTCTTCAGCATGGTGAGAGTTAATCTGATCATAGTTACGAGATCATGTCACATCATGGAGTCCAATAAGTAATAAATCATACGGATATTAAATCAGTATTCTGGTTCTAATTTGCATATTTGCATATTTGATTTGTTTAAATGTATTTCATTTCTCAAATATTATTTTCTATGATTCAGTAAATTATTTGTTATTTTGTAAATCTTTGTTTAAATTCTTTATTTCTCAAATTTTATTTTAGCTATGTGTATAATCACAACCGCTGCTATTTATCCTCATTGACCTCGGCTCGCCCACTCTCTCAACACATTAGTTCTTACAACTGAATTATTGGACATTTTTTGTCATTACTACTGTAGCCCGACAAGGTTGAGGTCTCTTCAATCATTTACTTTTTATATATTTAGCAACGTTCTAGATGTCTTTATCACGTGATGCATCTAAAACCTTGCAAGTGTCTATTTTTCTCATGTCTGGTTCAACGACAAGATTAATTCTACAATCCAAACTTTTTCTATTATTGTATTGAGTTAATAGACGGCTTTCTGTCATTATTATCCATCATGTACTTTCTTTAGGCAGTATTAATAGCGTTTGGGAAATGTGCATGTACGTTGACTGATTATAACATCACACCGAACTATAAAGATTACATTTAATTTAATAGAAAAACACGCATCGTACCAACTTTATATGCTCTACTATTTACATGCGCATGCGAATTAAATTGTCAACTACGCGTGGGCTAAAAAGCATATAACCCACATGGTTACGGGTCAACTCGCGCCAGACATATTTTCGGGTCAACTCGCGCTGGGTCGTCCCGCGCCAAGGTTTTCGGGTCACCTCGCGCCAATCTCGGGTCAACTCGCGCCCAATGATTTGCCAACGTTTTATTTACGTAATAAATGCACACAGTTAGTAGGGAGTACTTCCTTACTGCTTCAGTAGATTATACTTATCTCCAATTATGCTATTATTTATGAACATTATTTCCTATATAGTACTTACTGGTACAATGCTAATGCGTGTTTTCACAACATTATTCCTTAGTGGAGAAATTTCTCGCCTCATCGTCTGTCACGTGATTATTAATGACGCGAACAGGATATCGTTTCTCGAAGCTCTCTTAGCCGCTAAGGGACCATAGCACTCTCTTAGCAATGTAGTAGCTATCGGCAAAGAGAGTGCTATGGTCCCTTAGCGGCTAAGAGAGCTTTGAAAAGAGCTTTGAAAAACGATACCCAGGAACTTAAATCACTGGGTGATAGATGATTCTCTATAAACAATAAATAACATCACACAATTCTACACCAACCAGTACCTCAGTGGAGAACTGAATAAACAAAATCCTGACAATTGTCAAAGACAATATATCCAACGTATTTACCGAGAGGAAACGTAATCCTACAAAGAATACACACATGTGTAATCTATTATCATACAACAATAGATACTTGATGGCAGCAGTAACCCTGTGGGTTCCTTCCTTGTCTTAACCCTCTCCCTGCTGGATTTAAACCATAAGCTCTGCACTATAGAACGGCATGGTTTGCGCCCTATAGCAGAGAGAGGGTTAACAAACAAATCTTCAGTCAGCACTTCTACTCACTTGAGCCATGTATTAATATCTCCTCGTGAATGCAGCAGGAGGTCTCAATTTTGAAATCTGAAGAAAGCCGTTGTTGATTTATGTTTAATTAGATGTGGGCTGTATACCAGTAATTGGATATGCACACAGTGGAAGTATATTTAAAGGATCATGTAAAACTGTTCTTGATGACTTCTGCACATACACTGCACTTTAAGCATCACATGTTGCCGCAAGCAAAAAAAGAAGATTAAGAAATATTAATTTGTAATGCTAGGAAGATATGATATTGGAGATAAAACTAATAAGAGTTGTATGTCGGCCTGTATCTAGGACAGAAATCTTTAATTACAATGTGAACAGGTCTAATTCATATTTTATGGAGATTATATCTTAGAGTAAACTATATACCGGTAGATCTTTGAACAAGCTCAAATATATGCCACTGATAATAATGTGTAATATATTCCAATCACAGGTGCCCAATCTCACCAAAATCTCATCTGTATATCACCCATATATTATCCATATCTTACTCATATTCACACATATCTCACCACATATTTTACCAATATCTCACACAAATCTCACCAATATCACTTGTGTATCACCCATATTTCACCCACATTTCGCTCATATCACGCACACACACACACACACACACACACACACACACACACACACACACATACACACACATACACACACACACACACATCTCACCCATACTGGTATCTCACCAACACATCACTTGACAAGGTAACATGATAACAATACATCACCTATAATACTATGTCCAAAAAAGCAGGGAACAACAAGTCATAGGTACTTTTTTCATCCGTGTTGTTAACATGACAATATTTGAAAAGGCGTTGGACGTGTCACAAAATTCTGACCTCTGACCTCTTGATGCGACCTATAGATATTATATTTATGGCTATGGATCTCGGGGTGGTCGATCATATCAATGGAAGCTGTTTCTACACAGCTGTAGTGAATATTCATGTCGAATATCTGAAAACCTGTTAACAGGACAGCTAAGCAAACATACACGTATACATAATATGCCAGGAGATGAGAGATGTTAGTTTCACTATAGACGTTCTACTTGTTATTATTTGCATTTAACCCAAATAGTAATACATAGGATGCAATGTCTG
Source organism: Lepetodrilus fucensis (assembly GCA_032361325.1). Taxonomy (NCBI): domain Eukaryota; kingdom Metazoa; phylum Mollusca; class Gastropoda; order Lepetellida; family Lepetodrilidae; genus Lepetodrilus; species Lepetodrilus fucensis. The sequence continues at coordinate 5,130 of JAUTBV010113869.1, forward strand.
TTAAAAGCGTAAAGATGAGCATATTATTTTTTTGTAATTTTTTTCTTTTATTTCCATTTCTTCACTTTTAGGTTTCTATACATAGCAAGCATTATGTTACATTTCATCTTTTGGCACAGGTGTAACACTTTGTGCACCCATAATCTGAGCCAGTCATATAAGTAATTTCTCTTAAATTATATTCCCCTAAGACAGTAAATCTATGATAAACCACACGGGCCTACAACACTGGTACAAAACAAACTGTGCAAAGCAGACCATTCAGAATATCTGCACCTGTGAATAAAAAAACATTCTTTTGAAATCTGTATTATCTCTGAACCCAAAACCTATAGTAGTTTTTCAACAATAGTCTAATAATACAAAGCATTCAAGATATATACTTTGATCACTATCATTCATATATACTACAACCATATTAATTTGTAACACCTGTCTGACACCAGTTGAATGCAACTGTCCAATAACTACGCCTATCTAATGCCACTGTCTAATCCGTCTATATAAATACAAGTCTCTAGTTAAAGGTATAGAGACCAGTCCCAAGCAATTGCCTGAAATATGTCCGATGTATCAGATGTGTCTGATAAATGCCATACCAGTTTGAATAAATATTTGAGACACATGTCTCGATATACTGTTTCAATAAATAAACGCCTTAGAAACCTGTTAGATAACCACTGTTGAATGTTAAGTATATGGTTGAAACACCTACATCTTTGACAACTACAGTTTTATTAATTGTAACGATTGGGTACTACTAATTATAAATACTAATTAATATTTGTTATAAAATTACAATACAAAAATATACAGCAACTACATCCAATGGAGATCTCTACCAGTGGTGCCGCTATGGGTATGTTAATTAATGTGGATTCGTCAGTCTGCTTTGTTAATGTTTTGTTTAAAAAATAAACATGGCTAGTAAATTGTTGTGGATTCATCTGTGTATCTACATACAGCGAGCTACACACCTGTATGCATATGTTCCTACCAAACAGTATATGTGCACTGCACTGCAATTATTACACATGTTATGTAAACAGTATATGCACAACTCCCATCTACTACCACTGCTTGTAACATACCTGTATTCTCTCGTGCTGCATCCAGTCCTACAGGTAAGTCTTATAATGTCAATCTATCTCTATCTCTCTCCGGTGTGAACACACTACTGCAATAGCTGAACCTCTATCTCCTAGTCTCACTGTCGCTCTCACAATATCGTGCGATCTTCGGCAACCGCAGACCCCGACCATCGCTATCTTTGCCCAGGCTCAAGCCACGTCGGCCAGTCATAAGCAGGCATACGAGAATAACGGATTGTTCTGTTCGTGGCTGAGCTCTCTCTCTCTCTCTGACGATCTCTCGCCTCTAAGCCCTGCATACATACATCAGCTGTGTCCCCACTCTATCCTGGCCTATCTACCATATCATTTGTACTCATAGACTGAACGCTGACCATTTACATGCTGTCTGTAGCTACTCGGTGTCTTCACCAGTTTTAATAGCTAACTGATGTAGGCCTATTCTATCGCCAGTTTTAATCTGCGAGGGGGAAAAAAACTCAAATATTTAACCAGGTAGTGACCTAGCGGAGAGGAATAGAAGTGTTTGTTGGTTGAGATGTGAGTGTGTACATTGTAGGTGCAGGGACAGACAGCGGGGATCAGGAGGTGGCACACCAGGTAGTGCGTCCACTCTGACGGAATACAGGTCCGGGTTCGAATATCCTTCTGAACCGTGGTTGTATAAATTTGGGCAAATCATAAGTAGTCATGCCATGGGTAAAGTAAATGTCAAAGTATGGTCTGGGATTTACCCTTGGAAGCCCTAATCACGTTTTTAGAGATATATTTGGAATAATCTCTAAATAGCTACTATCAATTTCAATCAATTTCATACCAGAATCGTGTGCAGTCCAATCATTATGGCTTATTATTCTCATCATTAGTCTTTCCTTAATTGACTAATTATCTTACAGTAGGATTCTGGATAGTATAAGGATGCCAAGTTGTTTACCAAGATCATGTGAGATACAGCAGACTAATCAACAAGATAGAATAATCCAGACTCGACTCGGCAAATATATATCTGCCAATTTTATCGCCTGCTCAGACAATCCATATTAATTATACGATGACCTTAATACAACCTTACATGTACGTATAAATATACAGTACCACCAGTTTACTATTCTTACACATTATATTTTGCTGAAATTGTCTAAGAAATGGATCCTATTCAGACACAGTATGAAAGGAACTATTAACCTTTTGTCTGTTAGAGGCAACTGAAGATGCCCATTATATTAGTGTTTATTTCTGGGTATTTATTAACAAAAGCAGCTACTTTCAATTGCGTACACTAGCTTAGACACAATTGTTCAAAACCGAAATCAATTCTCACTAATAACATAAACTTTTTAAATAGAATCATGACACCTATATTTTCTCTGAATTTGTTTAAATTAAACATTTATTTATATCTGTTTAACAATAATAGCTCTAAGTTCAATAAATATCGTACTATGAACAGCAGGGGAATAAAGAAAACTGCTGTACATTCAAAGTTCATCACTATTAGGACCATATCATTCCACATATAAATGCCTGAGGCAAAATATTCATAATCTCGCTGGCTTAACTTAGAAGGATCAGGATCATTTAGATGTGGCAAACACACACACACACACACACACACACACACACACACACACACAGACACACACACACACAGAGACAGACAGACACACACACACAAACAAACACACACAGACAGACATACACACACACACACATTCACAAACACACAGACATCCACACACACATCCACACACACACACACACAGACAGACATCCACACACACATCCACACCCAGATGTGCTATATACACGTAGTACAGATGGCAATGTATATACCTCTATGTGATATTTGTGCTATGTCTACAAGTATATACAATACAGGAAGACATGAGCTGCCAGTGAGAGGTAACTTGTACATATACATGCAGAGGTATGCATCCAAGTGTAAATATTTACAGGTGTGTACGACTGTGATACATGTACAGCTATACACAATATGCTGCCTACCTGCGCTCTCTCGTACACATACTTAACTGTAATGTATGAGATTTGTCAACTTGAATGGTAGAATAGTAATAAATCACACAGGAAACTGCCCCTTAGAAAGCTTGGAGTTAACCCTGTACCACAAGTTATTAAAACAGATTCATATATCTAATATTTGTATGGCACCAAGTCCATATGATAACATGTGCTCGAAGTGCTACATGTTGTATAATTGTGAAATAATAGAAATGTTTTAAGATTGGATTAAAAGTCACTTTTAAGTATTTACAAATGTAGAGGATAAATGACAAAGACGGGAGATGGGGCAGGGGGCAGAAACTTAGAATTAGTATCCCTGTGGCTTTAATGCACTACTATTCCTTTCATAAAATACAACATAATAATGGAGAAAAATAATTACAATTACAATTAAATAAAACAGAGAGAGCGGAAACTTAGAATTATTATCCATGTGGTGTTATTATACTTCTGTATATATACCTCTCATAAAAAAAATACATTAAAAACTCTATAATGAAAATCAGAAATGTGAGATAACGGGATAGTGCAGTGCATGCGTAGGTGCAAATACGGTGCACTGATATGATGCATGTTGCAGCTGCAGCTAAAGTTATGGTGATGGTGATCAGGGTAGGACGTTACTCAGTAACAATACAACAAACCATGGCGATAAAAACGTAATTGCTTTGATGTAACATGTAGTGCAAAGTAGGACATAAACAGTATGCCATAAATGCAGTAGGGTTTAAACATTAAGTGTTTACGTGAACTTATACCTTTATGAATTTCAACAGAATCAACCAGCTATGACATAATATAACTATGATTCAATATGTTTAATAATACCACAATACTTAAATGTACACCTTCTATAAATGTCATTATAATGTCACCTGGTGTTGAGATTTCTAGAATACCTGTAGTACATTTTATATTAAAAATTAAATTTAAAAATAAAAAAATGTAATTTATTTTTATTAAAGACTGCTCAAGATTTGATAGAGATTTCAATCCAAATAGAAATGTGGGATCTAATGTAGTAGATTATCAGACTTTGATGCCAAAGGTCCCAAATTCAAAAATGTTACTGTTTATACTGACAGACAAATGATTGTGACTGCATTGCCACTCTACAGTCAGTGCATCCTATCAATATTGCATCAGAATTGTAACCTTCGCGAACATTGATGTAGAACTTCCTGGACGGGACTTGAACCCGAGGTCTTTGGCTCTGAAGTTCAAACATTCTACTATTGTACTACAGCCTGCCCGTTACATGTTATCTCCAGCCATAATGAGTAAAATCATCTTGGAAATGGCTCTAAAAACCCACCTACATTCAGTGTAAAAATAGAGCCCGTCCGCACGCCCGCGATGGGTTATTTTCAGCGAGGACGGGTAACGTTTTATCCTTGCACGCCAGCATGTCGTGTTACTTTTTGTTTGTTTTTCAATATGTATATCATCGTTCACTGGCCAACATGTATGAGGACGGGTAACTTCTCAGACTTACCAATCATCATGTCTGGCAGTGAAATTGCTGGAGTTTTATACACTGATGTAGTAGGTAACGAAGTTGGTTACTTATGCCTACATCCCGGTGCTAGCCATCCTCGAACAACAGACTACATATGTCAAATATCATATTTGACGGAGATTATATGCATTCATTATAGCCTTTATCTCGAGGATGGGTGCTAGCATTTCTTGGGAGTATGCTTTTGAAGTTAATATTTTATAATCAAACCGAGGGTCGTTATTTCGAGTGGATACGTCAATGGCATGCCATCATTTACGCTGTTAATGAGACTTTCATTATATAGTAGGTCCCTTTATCTCAGTTGGTATCAACAAACATTTCGGCATCCATGTAATATTACATAAACTGTACTGTTATCAAAATACTATGATGAATTCAATGTATGATGTCTGTTTGTCTACAATATGCATGTACGTTAGAAGAAAATAAATGAAGATTGAAGGCTTTACTTGGCAAGAAAATTCAAACTATATAGTATGTATTGTTAGCTACATGTACTTTACATTAATAATTATTAAGTTATAAGTGGCAAGGAATATTAATACTAGTATTACTGTGAAGCTTACGCAAATACAACAACAATAGGTGTAGCTTTCAAAGTAGTAAAGCCATGTTAATCGAGTATAAGCGTATGTAATATACCTTCATGAAAGCGAATAGTATACATATTTCCAATCAGCTAGACAGAAAGGACGACATGTTACTTTAGGAGTCCACATTGAAGATGTAACATCAAATAGCAATCGTTAGTCCATTATCATTATACTAGTATTAAGTTCCTAATAACATTTCCATTAACTTGATGACTTCGCTTTCAGCATAGACTAGTCGACCTATTTGGGTGTTTAAATCTCTACTCAGCGTACTACAGTCGAAATGAAGTCTTATTGAAGATGAATTATTTGAAAATGGATTTGTTGAACTGCATTTGGACAAGTATAAACATGTTCCACGTTAGTTCTGTGAAAGTATATATACTTACAGTATATGTCTTGTTGTCGGAAAAGCTATTAATAAATAACACATACGATAGAGTGAATAACAGTTATCAATTAACCCTCTGCATGCTGAAGGCAGCCGGAGATGCCTTAAAGAGCAAAACATGTGCCTAATCCAACAGGGATAGGGTTAAACGGGGGAAACAGCATAACTGTGTCTTAGTTTTGAGCAGTGACTAAATACCTACGTACTACTATCCAAATGCTACGAAATGACATCATGGTCAGGGCTCGAACTAAATTACGAAACATTTTGAATACAATTTCATGCTGAAACTCAACTTTTATATAGGGAATTGTGAACAAAACATACTTAGAAAAGTTTCGTAATCTGAGGGCCAGGTTTACTTTACCCCTAGGGTAAACTGCGGTAACAAAACCCTATACGCTGCCTAAAAATGACGTCATGAATGCGCCGAAAATATACCGCAGTTTTAAACTGAATACGAGAACGCCTTACTGGATTTTCAAGTTGATTTACAATTTGCAGCCAGAGGCGAGAACGGCTGAATAGTGCAGGCACGTATGACGGTACGTGAGCGGGATGTCTCTCAATCAAGTAATGCAATTTCCTTATGCAAGCTGGGATACTGTTTGAGGCCATCAAGGTCTATTCAGCTATAAATGTTCACCAACTCCGCGGTGTGTTGTAAAGAAATGGATGTACTTGATACGTATGTGGTAGGATCAAACAGAAGTAGCCAAACTTATGTTTCCTTACATGGAAACACTAATGGAACGCTAATGGAGGTTTTCTATCAGATTCTTTAACATTTGTATTGCGAGATATGGAATTTAATAATTGAATTTTTGAAATATTGCTGGTTCATATAAATATCACAGCAAAATTGTTAGGTGTCCTGTTGGGTGTCCGGTCCAGCACACTTAATGTGGCTGCTCAAACATAAACCAGGACACCCACGGTGAAAGTGTCCGGCCAGGATCCTGTCAGAGCCTGTTAGGGTGTTGGATACTGGATCCAGAAACATAACTAATTTGGTTCCAAATAAAAATCAGATTCACCCTACTGTTTCTCCAGGGTTGCCGGAGACCAAGGGGTGGTGAATGGTATTAATGTTTCATTCTAAACATATAAGCCAATGAATGTTTCTATGGTAAATTTTTAATTATAAACAGTTAAGCCAAACAATATATCTACGTGAAAGTCCAACGCAACAATGCATTTTATCAACAAAATAATTATAATAATTACAAATGATCATGCAGAAACTTTATGATCGTCCATTTACGATTCCAAACCCAAACTTTGATATCTGGACACTCCCCGTTCTAAGTTTCCAAAGTGATGTCAAAATATTTAAGGAGCGAAGCAACATCTAATTTTAATTAAATTGGACAAGGTATGTTCTTTCACAAGAGAACATTTCCCCATGTAACAATTTCTAACTATATTGACCGACAATATAACAAAACATGCACATTTTCAACAACGATGAACATCAATTCTTGACTGTACACCATGTAATCATATAAGACGCATAACAATTACGAATCGATTCGTCTTCGAGATATTTGTGTTCATGTCTGAATGAATATTGTTCTGATAATGGTTAGCCCTAGGGTTTCTTACCCCATAGTAATCTCTACGTTGGTATTCAAAGAATGATTACATCTCAACAACTGTTAGCCAAAGTCATTACAAAATTATCCTCGCAGAGATGATGACACAATTTGAAAATTAATTATCTTTCGGGACAAAACCAATACAGATTTTTTTTTTCATGACCAGAATTACGTGACCATGCCTGCGTTTCACGAAATGGTTGTATATTTACGCTGGGTGTATATGAGGACGTACACCACGAAGTACGTATAATGTCTTGCTTTACGTCATGCATTACGTCCAGCGTAAATATATACCCCTTTCGTGAAAAGCAGGCTATGTCGTCAACACTCACGTCAACGTGATCATTTGGTAAGAGACTTAATTATAAACTATCAGAATAATACGTTGATGTGCGGGACGAATGTCTAATGGTACGAATCGGTCATAATTGGGTAATGCTTTCAACTTCGTCCCAATTATTTGAGACCGAGTTCCATCTTATGTCATTATAATTACCTTCGTAAGGCAACGTAAAACGACCGAGTCTTGTAACGACTAGCTCATTAATGTTGCGCTGTACATGTATACAGTAGCTTAACGTAAATGGAATACTAGTAGTTAGGCCATTATAGAAGTAGTACAATTTTGCGTTTTAATAATAAGCATAACCTACTTTTCGGTAACAATAATTTCAAGCTATGGGTCAGTATTTATAGTACATTATTCATGTTTGCATCCATAGATCCTAGCACATATAAACGTTTAAATTAATCTTATTTTCGTAAAGTATAATTTGACAGTATGACAGTCAATGATAAACATTCATAATTGTGGATATACTGGTATCTTAAATATTCATTTTTAATTACGTCAATCAGAGCATTAGTTTGAAGAAGGTTACCGGACGTACATAGGTCATTATTGTTTCTGAAAATAGTATTTCCTGGGCTGTCAAGCGCGAAACATGTCAATCATTCTCCAGAGAAAATATGGGTTTACTAAATAACCGATCAATTGCGACACATATATAATTGATTAGTTAGTATCTACATGTATAGGACTTGGTTAGACATGTCATAAGAGACTGTTTAACATACAACAGTATAGTACCGGATCTTCTGTTGGTTGGTAATAATGGATTTTAGTGCGTAGACATGTACAATACGTATACGTACGTAGTAAATACTCTGAATATACATCACTGAGGCTAAAATATGTACATATGAAACTTGACATAGATTACTGGTAGGAAACACAATATATACAGGATTGCAAGATGTGCATTGGGGTATAAAGCCTATTTCAATAATACGAGTATTTCGCATCTGTATGCATGTGCATATATCCCTCCAGGGTGTGCACTATAACTATAACTATAACACGTGTCTCTTGTTTTTCTCGTAATGCACTGTCATGTTAGGCCATGTTTATGTCCTCTGTGGAATATATAATGCTACGATCATAATATCCGCTATAGGTTATAAACCACCATTAGAAATCCCATAGACGACAGTGTTAACGTATTTATGCATAATTACTGATTCAGTGATTCAAATACCACAAAACGACCTACATTGCAAAGTTCAGTT
>JAUTBV010113880.1:0-13917 GCA_032361325.1 Lepetodrilus fucensis
CACTGGCTTCTTATACCAGCATCACACACAACACCACTGGCTTCTTATACCAGCATCACACACAACACCACTGGCTTCTTATACCAGCATCACACACAACACCACTGGCTTCTTATACCAGCATCACACACAACACCACTGGCTTCTTATACCAGCATCACACACAACACCACTGGCTTCTTATACCAGCATCACACACAACACCACTGGCTTCTTATACCAGCATCACACACAACACCACTGGCTTTTGATAGCAGCATCAAACACAACACTGGCCTCTGTACAGCAATACCAGCATCAAACACGATACCACTGAACTCCGATACCAACATCAAACAGTCATTATGTCCAAACATACAAGTTTGAAGTTGTTATCAATATTGAATGGGTACAATCCTCTGGAGATGAATACATAGTGTTTGTTTGAAGTGGTAACATAATAGTCACACAATGAGCATCAGTGTATTGTCAAAGGTATCAATGTATGACATTGGCCACATTTTTTTCCATATCTATTCTATTGGTAATAATGACAGTCATACAGATATTTACTGTGGATTGTCGAAAGTATGTATCCATCATTTTAAATGCTGAACAATAATTTGACAAATTGTATTTGGTGTAAGTAAATGTGCTTGAAGTAATTACACGTTTTTCACCAAACGGAGACATATCCTCTTGTGACTTTACATCATTCACCGATTGGTGACAAATCTGACTTCACATAGCTCAACAACCGATGACCTTTGTACAGATAACGTTACAGTGCTCACGGATGATCTACCCATTGAGATTGCATTATTTACTAATTGCTGACCTATCTGCATGTGACTTCATTGCCCACTGATTGGCAAGCCATCTAAGGTGATTAGTGTGGATACTCAGTGTTCAAACAGGATCTAATCAGTGATCAATACTTGAGGCTCAGTACAAGAGATAATCATGAGCAAACTATTGGTCCCCTGGGTCCTATTTCAAAACTAGGTTTTCAGTCAATCAGCTTCTCTGTGTGACTTCAAATTCCTTTGAGTTTGTCTGAGGTACAGGGAGCCTATAATGCTTGAAATGTTCTTACGATCGTAAGACGATCTTAACAATTCTTATAGCATGGCTACGAACTGTTCTTAGCCTAAGAGGTTTGTAAGTACGTTTCGGGAATAGGCCCACTGGTTCTCTGCAGAAAGACCAGAGATTGCATTGGCTAACCCTAAGTTGTGTACTCCTTCTGTTCAATGAAGTATAGTACTGTATTGTCTGGAGGCGGATGGTAGTGCAATTGTGGAATGTTTGGACTTCGGAGCCAAAGTTCCCGAGTTCCCAAAGTTCCCCATCCTGGGGACCCGGCTTCAATGAAAGTTAACTTTCTGATGTGATGTTAATAGGATGCACTGTCTGAAGAGTGGCAATGCAGTTATCATCCTTGGTCTATCAGTACCTGCGGGTGCTTGCAGGTTTACTGCAACATTCAGTGCTACAGATGTAGGTTTCCTTCCTCAACTGACAAATCGTGATATAATTGAAAGAATTTTGAGAAAGCGACTCTAAACCCCAATACCAAAAATATATATATGTATGTTTGTATGCACACACCACCCTAGTACTGTATGTTGGCATGTATACACAGTCATCATCCTGCTACTATAGTGTATGTCAGTAATGCTGTAGGGCAGGATGTAGCGCAGTGGTTGAACGTTGGACTTCAGAGCCAAAGGTTCCAGGTTCAAATCCCGTCGTGAGGGCCCGGCAACAATGTTCGCGAAAATTACCTTTCTGATGCGATATTGATAGGATGCACTGACTGTAGAGTGGCAATGCAGTTATCTGTAATTTATTTGTAATGGGAGCGGTACCGGCACAAGCCGTACTGGCTTATGTACCAATCCCTTGTACCTTTTTGTACAATAAATGTGTTTAAATCAAACCGATATCTGTTTCAGACTCTGTTGCCTGCCTTCAGATCTATTCCAAATGCCCAATCTAACATCCAAGCAATCAACATCTTCAAAGGAGTGTAAGAAAGGTTCAACATTGAAGTATACCCACCATATCTAGGCCAAAAAGAAAATGCGTATGCCCTTTTCTTTGCAAATCTGAGTGATAAAAACATTGGATTTGTGGGTGTGCTTGAACACCTGAACACATATGGAGCCATGGCATAAGAGTATTAATTTTAAAAGTTAGCAACACAGTGAAAATGCCCATGCAAATTAGAGTATATTGTACAATGTATAGCCTACTGCTAATATAAAGGCTATTAGCTAATACTAACAAATACTAGTGCATTTTACTGTAAGACATTTCAAGGAATGATGATTATTATCTAGTTTGATAATACTGAAATAAACATATGGAAAACAGCACGTCTATAATCTGATAATAATAACAACCATATTCAACATACAACACATAATTATATAGAATACTTAACAAATAGTGAAAATAGGAATATATCTAAAACAGTAGTAGTACCATAACGAGAGTGATTAAACCATTATAAAACAAACAAAACAAAAACACACCATAAAATATTTAAATAATTCTTTGATAACATGATAATATAATGTATTATGTATGGAGTTTGAAGCAATAATTATGATATAAATAGAGAATATGGCGTCAGAGTCAATGTATAAATGATGTTTAGAATTTGCAGTAGAAGGAATTTTGTCCTTAATAGTACATCATGGAAATTAAAACACAATAACAACATTATGCAGCAATAGACATCAGTAATAGACACATACCGTGTTTCTCATAGTAATATTCTAACCCACTAATAGTTCAAACAGCTAATTTAATCGCTATTTAAAAGAAAAACAAATTCCAACTCTAAAAATACAAAAATGACGATTTCTCCCCTCAAATTGTATTTTCAAATTATTACTTGAAAAAGATAATACATTGAAAAAGATAAAAAATTATTTTTAAAAAATAGAATGAAATTTGGGGATTAATTTGGTGAATAGATATTGTTCAAATTTAATTATTTGTAGCCATTCAAATTAATATGAGAAAGTCGGTACGTAGATTTACTTGTAATAAAAACAATGAAGATGAATCAAGCACTACTTCCAATCATAAAACAAACAGGAAAACTACTATTTTATACTGTACATCTCAGATATATTTTTTTCTTCCAAATGTTTTAACATAGGGATGCTGAATTATTGTGTTGGCCAACATATAGTAGAAACAATAACAAAGACAATAGAATACCGTTCATACCATCACAAATGGTAAACAATGCATAGCACATGTTTTTAGTGGCATCTCCAATGGAATAATTCATTATTCACACACAGGCATGGCAACAGACAATTGTGATTTCCACGTAAAACAAGCTTTGACCGCAGGCCCCAAACCATGTCCAGGACAAATAAATTGATCCCTGGACAAATTCTAAATTGGCGGAATTCCACGAAAAAATTGTCATGCCCGAATCGCATCAATTCTGGTATGACCAGGATATGAGGCGAAGAAATGAGCAGTAAGTTTTCTGTATTACAGTGTTAAAAGACAATATAAGTAAAATGTGAGTCAATGTGGCGTTGGTGTGGCGTGGTGATTACACCCTGAAATACTCTTATATTATATTACTCCCGTTGGACATGAAGAAAGAACACTGTAAATATAGATCACTGCTGCAAAAGGCTTCTAAGAAAACAGCAGTATTTCCGTAGTATCTATGGCACATGTCAATGGAATGTATTTACAAGCTAGCACTTTCACAATTTGTAGCAGTAATATAGGAAAATAATTCACAGAAAAAAAATGTACGTGTCTGGGTCACGGGCTAGTCCTTGTCAACGATGTTTCGTATCAATCTTTTCAATTTTTAATGATTTTGACATTTAAAAATTAATAATGTCAAAATCATTAAAAATTGAAATATTTGATACAAAATGTCGTTGACAAGGACTAGGTCAGGGGCCATGTTCCCAAAGCCATTGCATTAGCAATGGCTTTGTTTAAGCCTACATGGAGGACCATTTAATAATTCCAAAAGAAGGCGTAACAATGGCATTATTTGTACGATAGATTCGGGAAAATGGCCCCAGAACAAATAAAATGGGTACTCAAAAATAAACCAGGACACCCGAGGTGAAAGTGCCCTACCATGGTCCTGTTAGATATTTGTTAGAATCCTGGAGCTGGACACATAACTTAATCTCTTTTTTTTTGCTGTGTAAGTTTACCTGTGCACAGTTCATGTTGAAGAAACAGAAGTCGACGCTTTCTTGTCCGTGACATGCACTGAAGGAACGTGAAGAAGTACATGTCACAAGTTGCATATAAAATATGTAGCAGATTTCCAACTTTCGTTGTATGCATTTTGTAAGCAGTATGTTTCCCTGGATGACGGTAAGTTAAAAATGCGTAGAAAAATAGGAAAGAAGACAGAATTGCTCAGCATAGTTTAGTAAAATGTACAAAAATAGTGTAGATTCATCTACTGGCTTGCTGAACTGTGTGCATAGTTGTGTGTGTCGATGCTGTGCTACATATAAGATTTGACCACAGAACTACACATGGGTATGGTGACAAATAGTGTACATGAATTGAGCAATGGAACATTTTTATTTGTTTTAGATTGGGGTTTAGGGCCACGTTTTAAGATTCTTTCACTCATATCATGGCTTGTCAGTTTAGGGCAGGAGGAAACCTGTCACAACTGTAGCACTGAGTATTGTGCTACCACCTGTCCCTCAATAATCATAGAAAGACTAGTTACTGTAAGAAGGAGGTCTTTATCACTGTTTACAGATAGAATTTCCTTATGCCACTATTCCACACAGACCATGAATCCTACGAATCACTATGAATTGTTAAATTTAGGATTTGTGAGCAATCGTGGAATTTTGCAAATTTCTAGTCCAATTCCTGACGCTAGAACATGGTCACTACAACAGACTGATGCAGGAGCTGAGGGTGGGAGATTAAAATTGAATTTGTGACTATTCTTGATAGTTTGTATGTGTATGCGTATGCAACAGTTAAGATTACCTACAAATGTATTTCGATTCAGTTACCATGCCTAAGAATGCACTACAAATTTGTTACGATGTAACTACGATTTTTTCGTGGCCAAAATTTTGAACAGCTCAAAACGTTTGCCACAAATTCACGATTGCTCAGAAGAGCCTACATACAGTCAGAAGGGCCACATACAGTCAAATGGGTCTAACAATGACTCTACACATAGTCAGAGGGTCTACATACAGTCAACGAAAGGACATACATACAGTCAGAAGGAATTCATTGGATCAATAGGCCATAGTGTGGCTGGAAATATACACTACATCAAGACATCCATCAACAATTCTAAGACACCACAACATCAATAATAATTATTAGTGTTACACCACAACGATACCACCACAATCCAAATGTTAATGTGCAAGTAGATATTGCACCAAAGTGCATATTAAAATTATAGTAAAATATATATTACACTGCATTGGACCTGTTATATTTTGATGCCATACATTCAAAGTCCCACCAGATACATTCATTTACATTAGTGGATCAGCTAAAGTACATGCCATTGAATGGGATGCAAAGTACATGCCAACCATTACTGTAACCACGACCTCAACAGTGGAGAGCTGACTTGCCTATGATAACATTGGTATGGAATCAATACAGTGTACTGTACATATTAAATATTTCATCTAACTATTACCAACATTGTGTCATAAAACTTTATCAGCCATGATGCAATAAAAGACTGCTAATACTATATAACAACATATCTAAAAATATCAAAACATAACAAAAATATGAATCCATCTCTAATAATAAAAAAAACATTCATTTACAAAAATACAACACATCTAGAAGGGTCTGTATGTGTCAGGAGAAATGTAGTCAATTATTACAATTTCCACTTTTTATACAAGTTAGGATTGTCTCTGTGTTGGACATATTGAAGCAATTAGTCGCGAAGACATCGAAGACCATCTTGCTAGGTTCTCCAAGTCTATGTTTATAAGCAGCATCAGTATAGTGCTTCCAATTCCTGATTGTCAAGTTGGCCTACATATTGGCAGACCTTTAAGAAGTCAACTCCAACATGAAATTCCAATATAAGTGTTACATGATGATGTCTCTGTCTTGGGTGTCTTGTTCTTCACTTCATGTAAACGATGGTCAGCTATGAAGACCATCTGCGAATATACCTGGAACTTGCCTATGCATATAGACATGAATATGCGTCCTGTTCAGGACTGTAAATTAACCTATCGAGGCACCTGTGACTGGGTCCTGTTAGACATGAAACTACTTGCCCTGTAGGGAAAAGGCTTGTTAGTCTGGGTTATTTCACTTGTCTGCCTGTGGGTAATACCTGTCCTAGGCAGACAATCCTTACTGTTGAGCCCTGCTGTTTGGTAACCTATTGGTATAACACGTTAATCTGGGTTATTTCACTTGTCCGTCTGTGGGTAATATTTGTCCTAGGCAGACAGACAATCCTTACTGTTGAGTCCTGTTTGGTAAGTTAACCTATTGGTATAACAAGTTAGTCTGGGTTATTTCACTTGACCGCCTGTGGCTAATACCTGTCCTAGGCAGGCAAACAATCCTTACTGTCGAGCCCTGCTGTTTGGTAACCTATTGGTATAACAACTGTTTGATGTATCTTGAAGGAGTCCAGTGCAACACGTGAAATGTCAAACACGTCTTGTGCAGCTTGTCTGACATACACAGACCATTTCACTCTACAGTCAGAATGCTCGATGTCTACACTGACTGGCAGATAAATGTCTCCAGGTTTCATCTGTCTGACACAATCCTTGTTGTATTCTTCAATACTTCCAGCGGGAGAAGTGTTGAATCTTCCCAATGATCCATGATGTATACAGCCATTAGGACGGTCAATGGACGATATCACCATGCTACCTACATCTGGCCAGGAATGGGACCGGCCGGTTTACATTCTGGACCATGGCTCTTCCAATGGTTATTCTGTAAATACATACATATCACACATCTTTAACAGTTATGTTGTGGAAGAACAACAATCTAAGTCATATGGTATGATGTTCACCTGAATAGCAACTGTCCACAATAACAATCTATGGTCAATGTTAAAAAGATACGTCGGTTCATCGGTCCTAGACCAACAGAATCACCAAAGAACCACAGGCCCAGAGATTATGAACCATTTTGCAGTACGATTCAATTAAAAGTTTAGGTCACAAATTTCACATGTCAAATTTGAGTTTGAGCATGAAACCATACTTAAAAGATTTCATAATTAAGGGGCCAGAACCCAACTGCATGAAATCATACTAAAACAGTTTCATAATTAAGGGGCCATAACCCAATTGCATGAAATTGTACTAAACAGTTTCATACTTAAGGGGCCAGAACCCACCTGCATGAAATCATACTAAAAAGGTTTCATAATTACTGGGCTTGAACAATGAACCCGCCCGCATGAAATCGTACCAAAAATATTTTGATAACTATGCGGCCAGAACCCACCCAAATGACGGACTCTTGTGCAACATTGCTGTACCTACCTGACATGCCTGACTGCAGTACCATACCCTTCGACAGCTAGAACACAGATACATGGCTTGAGCACCACACACAACACAGTTACCATTGAAATGTTGAAGACGAGCTATGGGAGCTGACATTGCCAAATGTTGAGCTAAGCGTTGTGAACCGTTCTGAAACTGATGAATTGACAATATTTTTAAAGAAAATGCTGTGTAGAATTTGAAAGAGTCTTTGAAAGTATGAACATATTGTAATGATACTAATCAATACATCTATTTATATAGCACTGAGTTCCAGCTAGGCTGCTCACATGTGCTTAACATGATCTCTGTTGGGATCAGTCTAGTGAGTGGTTCGCTGTCAATACACAATCTAATCAGGGTCTAGACAGAATTGCAGATTTTAAGGAATTAACCAAGATATACTGTTGTAAATCAAATAATATTGAGGGCTTTGCAAAAACAGTCGATAGTTGAGGTGACCATAATCTAAACATAATATTCAATCCAATAATATAATTATTTACAAATCCATAAATCAGATATTTTCACCTCCATGCCAATATAATGTTTTCGAACATATTTCTAGAGAACAAATATGTTTGTCATTGCATACAGGAATTAGCTCACCTCAATCAGGCCTGGTGCAGCATGTTGGCCTGGCATCAGCCGTTGGTTCTGCTGTGGATATCTTGTCACCATCTGCTGCATCTTGTTCTGCATCTTGTTCTGCATCTGCATCTGATCTGGCTGCTGAGTGGCTGGACCTCTCTGCATCATCCGCATGTTCTTCTGCATCACTGATGCCCTGTGTTGCATTCTGGCAGCATCATGTCTTGCTCCTCCGTGTCCCGATGGACCCATAGCAGGTCTTGGTCCTGCTTCTTGAGGCACTGTTCGGTGCATCGCCTGTGCAGAGCTACTGGGAGCCACAGAGTAGGTCGGATTGCTTTGAGACATGGTATATTTCTGCTGCTGCTGGGAGTACTGTTCCCAGTGGCTATTCTGAGCCAGCATAATTATCTGCTGTTTCTCGCTGTCAATATTGGACACTGTCGCTGGCACTTGTGGCCTCCAGTTCGTTCCTTGTTGTTCGGGAGCCTTGTACTGCATGGGATGCGGATTTCCACCTCTAGCTACATGTTCTTCAAAGCCAGGCTGCATATGGGACTGGTGAGGAGGCACCATAGGGCCTCCTAGCATGGGACTCTTGTCTCCAATTCTTTGATATCCCTCTCCAACATGACCTCCAGCATTAGGCTTCTGCTGAGAAACCTTTTCCATGCTTCTATGCTGCTGGTGCTGCTGATAAGAAGGTGGATATGGTAGTGCTGAAGGCTGGGTATTGTTTGGGTAACTGACAGGAGGTTTCATTGGCTTTGGTCCGGGTGCCATCATGGCTGGCATCATACACGTGGGTTCTGTCATCCTGAAGTGGTTCCTCTGTACTGCAGATCGATTATGCATGGAAGTAGCAGGGTCGGTTGGAGATGCCATAGGGTTTCCAGCATGAACACTTCCTGGAGATGGAAGCATTGGAACAGGGTGCTGGGTTTGGTGTTGCTGTACCATTCCCTGAGGACTGAGAGTATTAGCAGCAGGATAGACTTTGTAGAAGGGATGAGGACTCTGAGTTGCTTCTTGGCTGTGTCGCATTACCAGAGGATCTTGGATAGGAATCTGCTCAAAGCCATGCCTCCTAGCTATTGCAGCAGTGAGTTCTCTTTGAACTGTGTTCTCGTTCTCCTCTCTGCGTACACTCACAGTCTCTGAGGCAGGAACAGCATGTGCATTCGTTTGTCCAATCATTTTTGTCAAGTCTATAACATCTATACTCCCTCTCTCTGGTCTCATGCCAGGGTATTGCATCCTACTAGCACCAATTGGATGATGGCTTGGAACAGGATGTCTCATTTGCTGCTTTCCTGGGTAATCAAGAGATGGGTTATACATGGGACCTTGGGCTCCTTGACTGGTCAATGTGGGAGGAATCTGCTGGTGAATGTTTTCTCCTTGATTCACATGATGGATATTAGCTGCCATGTCTGTTGGTGCAGGATATGACATCCGCTCCTGCGAAAGATGGGGAATATCATACCTTTGCATGAAGGAGTTTCTAGAGTTAACATTAGGATTACTATTGATTTCAGTATTAGCAGCAGTAGCAGTTCTGTTGTATCCAGGCACTGGGCTTGACTGTTGCAAGGGTTGGGACTGGGAACCTGCAGTTGTGAGAGGGCAAGGTAGAGAAGGTTCTCCAGAAGGAGGTCCAACAGGGACGATGAGACTACCAGCAGTTTGGAAAGGTGGTTGTGAGTGAGCAGGAAGCAAGTTCGCTGTAGGGTTAGATGGAGACTGACATACAAGTCCAGGCGGCTCCAGGATAGGTGTTTTGCGCTTACTATAGGGACAGTTAGTGAGATCAGAGTAAGGAACGTCATTATTATGAGACACGACTATTTCAGATTTATTCTGGTGAGCTGGTATTGGTACTCCTCCTCCTGATCTTTCTTCTTTCCGTTGATGTTCTTCAATGAGTTTCTTCTGCTGCTGGCCTCTCTGAAGCATGGCCAAACTTATCATCTTAGCTAATGGCTTTCCATCACAAGATGATGACGGCCTTTTCCTATGAGAACCTCCAATAAGGTTAAGTGGCAATGCAATGTTCTTATTTGAACTTGTGTCCATCTGCATCAATTGTGAAGGAGCCGAGTCCACTCGGCGAATATTACCATGAGGCATCATCAGATGGTGACCTTGAACTGACCTTGGCACTGATTGATTGTGGGCAGGATGTTGCAGTGGACTCGACACCGGCAGCTGAAAACTCCTGAACGGACCAGCATTAGGGGACTGTGATGGAGGTCCATAGTAAGAGAAATCGTCCTTGTTTTGCTGACTCTGTAGCAATTTCATTTCTTTTAAAATACTTGCTTTCTTGTTTTTCATAAGAAGAAGGGCCTCCCTCTCCCGTTCCTTCTTGGCGGCGAGCTGCTCCAACTGCCGCAGATCCCGTAGGTGTCTCTCAAACTCCTTCTCAAGGTTATTGTTGACGTGCCTAACCATGTGGCCTGCTCGAGATTGGTGTACAGGACTAGCACCAGGGACTTGTGATTGTGGAAATGGATGAGCTCTAGAATTGTCATCTACCTGTGGTTGAGGAACAGCGTTCTGCCCTCCACTAGAATGAGATGCACCAGGAGCAATGAACGACAATGCTGAAGGAGAATAAGCACTAATCTCGGTAGACACAGCAGTTACACAGGATGCCTGAGTTGACATTACGCTGCCATTGCCTTGAGAAACAGACCCTTGAGGGAATACTGAAGGTATCACAGTTTCACAGTTTGAACGACTTTGGAGATCTGTGTTGCTGTTCACTTGGGACACGGGCATCACGATTCCTCTGACAATCTCTTCTAAAGAGGAAGGAACATGTGCAGTGTATGTCACTGGCTCCTGAGCGGAGGACAAGCTTCTGCCACTGGTGGCTGAGGACATATTGTTGTCAACGTTCTGTGTTTGAGAGATATTCTTCACGGCTTCTGTGGTCTCCTTGATTAACTGAGGAACCTCGGTGGCCTGTACTGGTCGCTGAATCTGAGGAAGTACCATCTGCACTGGGGGTGGGGCCTTTGAGCGAGTGTTGCCCTCTGATGCACCATCTACAACACATTGGTAGGTGTCTATTTAGACATAGTCTACCCTCGTATTCGATTTAACACTCGACCTACCCTAGAGTGACAGTCGCGTGATGAAATTAGCCAGTTAGGGTACTCATATCATGAGTGTTTGGTCATTGGCTAATTTCATCACCCTAGGGTTGGTCAAGTATTTGAAATGAATACGCTCTAGAACACATTATTAGGTATCTATTAGGCATAGTCTACCCTCAAATACACCATCTACAACACATTGGTGGGTATTTATCTAGACATAGTCAGGAAACACATTCTACTTCTAATATATCAATATTAGAAGTAGAATGTGTTTCCTGACTATGTCTAGATAAATACCCACCACTGTGTTGTAGATGGTACATTTGAGGGTAAATCTGACAAATTGGTTGTGTGACTATCTCCATCAAATATACATTTTATATGGTGATAATAAAAGGTTATTTAAGGTGGTGAGCAGAAATCAGTTGGTTAATTACTCAGAATATACTTACCATTTCTTCTGAGACAGAGGTCTAAGGGTTGACCTGTGGCTGGTAATGTCGCAACTGAACAAAGCTTGCCACTGTAAAAGTGTAACATAAATAACAATAATAAGAAGATGTATATAGCGCAACTGCTTCCATGCACAAGGTCATGCTTGCATAGACCAAGAAGCTCTGACCATCATAGTACAGCTTGATGCTGTCGTGACGGCAGATGATAGTCTCCATCAAAACCCAGGAGCGCTGTCTGCCGAGTGGGCTAGCGGTGTAGCTTAAAAATATGGCATGCATTCTCGCACAAGTATCAAGTTGGTATCGTTTGATAGAGTGTCCATTTATATATATAAAATGTACTTATGTCTAACTTTTTAATGTAGGATAAAGACAGATTGGACTCCAGAATACGATGTGATATCAACAACAAATGTTGTGATTGTTGATACCACATTGTCTTCTCCAATCCATCTTTATCCTACGTTAAAAAGTTAGAAGTAAGTGCATGTTAGATAGATAAATGGACACTCTATCAAACGATCCCAACTTGTGTATGTCATATTTTTCAGCTACACCGCTAGTGCACTCAACAGGCTGCACACCCCTTGGCTTTGATGGAGGCTACCCTCTGCCGTCAAGACAGCGTCAAGCTGTACTATGGTGTCGGAGCTTCTCGACCTAATACTTGCAAAGCTAGTTGGTAAAACATTAATCTTTTGGAGAGTGAACAGGAAAGTTCCTAAGTAAACATACATATTGTTCCATTATGTGAACAGGCATGCTGTTCAGTTATGATGCTCGTCGCAAATGGGTGAAAGATTCCCGCAGCGACGTTAAACTCTATATTCACTCATTCAGTTATGATGCTAAAACATGTCCACAGTTGCTTATCAGTGGACAGTGAACAGAATAGAATGTGTCAGGATAGAACGTAAATTGTTTACTAAACCAGTCAGATACGGTCACAGACTTTGCTTGATAATATATCATAATATAAGTGACTCCAATATGCTCAATGCTATTAATTCTTCATGACTCAAGACAAATGTATGTAGTTTATTATGACCACAGTGATTTGATATTAATATATTGTATGCAATTATTCATAGTCTATTTCATATACTAATGAGATATATGGAACAAGAATTACACAAAATACAAAGAAATACTAACCTTGCAGATGTGTTGATTTCACTGCCAATTGGATTCTTATTACAAGTAGCAGACATGTCTGATTTGTTTTCACCTCCAAGAACAGCTTCAGGATTGTTCATAGCAGATTCAGCAGTAGATGACCCCTCATCAATAACCAGTGCTCCTCCTTCCGATTCCTCAGCTCCAACCAGCTTGAGAGCTTCATTTAAGCTAAAAGAGTTCTTCTCTGATGTCATTACATAAGAGGCATCTCCTTGGACCTGACCAGAGACATCAGCATTTGGATCTGAAACCAGATCAGGAGATGGAACTGGATGCGGCACTTGTCCAGTAGGACCTTGAACATGGCACATTCCTAGAGTAAGGCCTGATGCTTCTGTGGAATGAACTGCTACAAGACTGTCATCAATGTGGCCATCAGCAGCATTAGCAGCCAGAAGTGGTGTCTGCCTTGATCCACTGTCATTTTCAGGATCTTTATTGGAAGCATTCAGTGGACCTTGATGGGCAGGGTTCTGAACCTGATCCTCTGAGGGAAGCAGAGCGTGTTCATCACAGATCTGAACCTCATCCTCCGAGGGAGGGGAACCTGATGACTGGTGCTGGTGCTTTATCTTCTGCTCCAGCCAGTTGTGGCGAGGGAAATCCCGCATGATGCGCTCTGAGCTGTTGCCCTGCTCCAGTGGATTGGACATCATGATGACAGGCTTGCCGTGAACCAGCAGACGCCGGCGCTTCGGGGGTAGAATAGTCGGCAGGTCATCCGAGTCTGAAACACAGAAACATACCAGTGTTCACCTTTACTGTGTAACTGCATACCAGTGTTCACCTTTACTGTGTAACTGTATACCAGTGTTCACCTTTACTGTGTAACTGTATACCAGTGTTCACCTTTACTGTGTGACTGTATACCAGTGTTCACCTTTACTGTGTGACTGTATACCAGTGTTCACCTTTACTGTGTAACTGTATACCAGTGTTCACCTTTACTGTGTAACTGCATACCAGTGTTCACCTTTAATGTGTGACTGTATACCAGTGTTCACCTTTACTGTGTGACTGTATACCAGTGTTCACCTTTACTGTGTAACTGTATAC
>JAUTBV010113891.1:0-13916 GCA_032361325.1 Lepetodrilus fucensis
CCCTCATTTTGTGCTTGTTTTATAACTTCTTGATTTGTTACCATTGTAGCTATACCAAAGTAGTATTTATAATCTTCATATTCAGGATAATCTAATTTAAAATGATTTATCTTTTTTATTATTAATGGTTTTATATCTTTAGGATGAGCTTTACTTTTTACTTCTACTATACCTACTGAATCTCCATTTATTAATATAATATCATATTCTACACTTCTTTCTGTTTTTCTTATATTTCTTTGTATATCATTAAAATGTAGTTTTCCTAATGTTTTTTCTTTTTCTAGGCTTCTATAAAAATACTCTTCTATTGTTTCTCCATAGTTTCCTAAGAAATTATCCCATCTTTTTCCCATGCTTTCTAGTTTGTTCATTTGTTCATTGGTTTGATTTTGAGATATTTGTAAGAGTTTCATTTGCTCATCTGTTTTTTTGGATTCTACGGCTAAAGAAGCTACTAAATTTTTTAATTCTTGATCTGTCATTTTTTGCCTTTTGTGTTTAATAGTTACTTTTTAAAATAGATTATATCTAAATTTACTAAATGTAGCTAATTTATTTTATTCAACTTAAAATCATACAATTTTTACTAGCTTTAGCTTTTACAAGGGAATAAGCCTACACAAAACTAAATGTAATCAATAAAAATACCCTACAATTAATAAAAGAAATAAACTCTACTCACGAGGAACTTTTTTTAATATTATATAAAATAATGGCAACCAAATCAATGTCAAAATAGTCCCCCATATTAATCCAAACCCAAGTGATACTGCTATGGGTTGTAATATCTTAGCCTGTCCTGTAGCGAAAAATATTAAAGTGCTTAGTCCTATAAATGTAGTTAAGGATGTTATTAATATGGGTCTTAATCTTAGGCTTGATAGTCTTGGTATGTCGGATATGAATTTTGCTTTTTTCAAAAATGATAGCATAATAATAGCATCATTTATTACTACACCAGCTAGTCCTACAAGTCCTATAAAAGATGGCATAGACATTTTCATTCCTAATAATAAATGCCCTACAAATCCTCCTAAAAATGATAGAGGGATTATAGATAATATTAAAAATGTATCTCTAAAGGAATTAAATAAAATAAGTAATGCTATGAAAATACAAAATATAGCTATTAAAAATGAAAAAGAAAGCTCTTTCATTAATTGTTCATTTTGCTCTTCTTCTCCCTTGATTGATATATCTATACCTGTTTTTCTTAATTCATCTAAAAGAGGGGTTATTTCTTCTAGTACTTCTCTTGGGGTTATTATTGCTTTATCTACATTTGCAAATACACTTTTTATTTCTTTACCGTATAGTTTGTATATTTGATCATAGTTTCTTATTTCTATAAAAGTACAAATATCTTTTAGCTGTATAAATTTGCCTTTATTTTCTATGTGGAAGTTTTTAAAATTTTCTAAATTATTTTTATCTATATCTTTAGATATTACTTTTAGTATTCCATTTTTATTCGTGCTTGAGGTTATCTCATAATCAAGATAAAATGCACTTAATGAAGATACTAAGTTATTTTTTGTGATACCTATGCTTTTTGCATAGTCATTTAATTGTATTTTTAGCTCTAATATTCCATATTTTATATCATCTTTAGCAGATAGGATACCTTTTAGTGTTTGTATTTTATTTTTTATTTTTTTTATAGCTTTTTCTACTACTAGCTTATTTTCATGAAAAAATTGTATTTCTATATCATTTTCTATAAGCCCTGCTTGTTCTTTTATAACCCCAATATCTTTTAATCCTTTTGTATTTTTAATAGAAGATATTAGAGTTTTACTTTTTGCTACTATATCATCATATCCTAGTTTTCTAACTCTATTTGAATTATTATAATAAAGAGATAAATATGGAACTATAAATTTCTCTACAAAATTATCTGGTATTTTATTATTTAAAGATATTGTAATATTAAAAAAATATTCCTTAAATTCAGGCTCCCCTCTATTATTTATCTTCATTCCATACACAGATGAAATACTTTTTATACTAAAATCATCTTTTTTACTATATATAGCTTCTTCTATATGCCTTAAGTTTATAGCTACATCTTCTTTTGAGTAGTTTATATCAAAGCTACCTCGCACATGGTATTGATTAGAATCAAAACTAGGAAATAATACATACTTTAAAGAGCTTAAAGTAAAAATACTTAAAAGTGGGACTATCACTAAAATACTTATAAATACTCTATATTTATAAGTTACTAAAAAAGAAATTAAATTTTGGTATTTTATCTTTAAAGGTTCCCAATTTAACTCTTTATCATTTTTACTTATTATATGCTTTGAGTGGATAGGTAAAAATATAAAACACTCTAATACAGATGCAATAATTAAAACTGTAATAGCAACAGGAATCATTTTAATAAATGCCCCCATTTCTCCACTTAAAACAAGCATAGGAACAAAAGAAAAAATAGTAGTTAATGAAGCAGTTAAAACAGGAGTAAAAACCTCACTTACTCCTACTTTGATAGCATCTATCGTATCTTTACCACTTTCTAAATGTCTTTGAATATTTTCAGCTACAATAATAGCATCATCTACTATTACTCCTAATATCATTAATGCACCTAAAAGGGTTATCATATTTATACTATATCCAGAGATATTTAAAAATATAAGCCCTATTATAAAAGAAGTAGGAATACCTAAAAACACAATAAATGCTATTCTTTTATTTACTAAAAAATAAACTAATAAAGTAACAAGTAAAATACCAAAAAAGATATTTGAAATAACGGTATTTAATCTATTGATAATAAACACCGTGCTATCAAGAAAATACCCAATTTGAATTTCTTTTTCTAGCTTTTGATATTTTTTTATTATTTTAAATATTTTATCTCTTATTGTGATAGCATCTCCATATTTGTTTTTGCTTATTTCTATATTTATTGATTTTTTTAGATTAAAGGAAGAGTTAGCTATATTATCCATATAGCCATATTTGATATTTGCAATATCCTTAAAGTAGATGTATTTTCCTGATATATTCAATAAACTATTTTTAATAATCTCTAAATTATCTTCATTTTTACTTGATATAAATAAACTATTTGTAGAACCCTCTATTTTCCCTATCTGAGATAAATTATATAAAGATGAAATAGAATTTAATGCCCCCACTTTACTTAATCCTAAAAGCTCTATAACTTTACTCTTAAGAGATATAGAAATAATTTTATCTTTTTGTCCATAGATATTTATTTTACTTACATTATGTATATTTAATAAATCTTGCTTTATTTTTTTAGAAAGCTCCATCATTTGAGCCTCACTCCCATCACTAAGAGCAATAAATCCAACAGGAATAGAGAAAATAAGCTCTTGCACACTAGGAGTAATGAAGTTTTTAGGAAAATATCTTTTATTTTTATCAATAGCTGATTTTATCTTATCTATGATACTTAGCTTATCTTGATTTTTATCTAATGTAAGAATAATATTAAAAGAGCCATTTTGTATTTTAGACTCAATCTTATTAATTCCTGTAATATTTTTTAAATCATCTTCTATGGGAGAAACTATACTTTTATTAATATTATCTATACTACCATTAGAATACGAACCAGAAACGATTATCTTACCCATAGACATAGGAGGAAAAATCTCCTTAGGACTATTCATATAAGAATAAATGCCCATAATAAGTAGCATAAAAAGTAAAACATAAGTAAATCTTATTTTCTGCATAAAGAAATCTATAATTATATGCATATATCTCCTAAGGAATAATTTTATTTAATAGAGGTTTCCTATAGTATTATATTATTCTTTCTTTATATTTTAAGGATATAGTTTATTGTAATATTTTTTTAGTTTTCTTTTAGAAATTTTTGTTATTATCAAAATAGGTGCTTATTTAGGTAGTTTTTATGACTATTATAGAATATAATCATTTCTTTCTTGTATTGATAATTATATAAATAAACTAAAATTTAAGTAGTCTGACAAGAGGGATATTATATTAGCCCCACCTTGACCATATTTCTTTAGCAAAAAAGTTATAAAATATCAAATCCTAAAACTAGAATAAAATCTCCTAGAAATATCCCAAGCCTCTTGAATAGAAATTTCTTTAAAAAAAATCTTATCTCCTATTCTAGCTTGAGATAATTTAAAACAATCTACATCTAAAACAACCCCTATTTTAGGATATCCTCCTATTGTTTGTCTTTCTTTTAATAGTATAATTGGTAAGCCATTTTGTGGTATTTGAATAGACCCAAATGCTATTCCTTCAGATATTAGGTTGTCTATATCACATTTTATTGGTTCTCCTAAAAGCTTGTAGCCCATACGATTTATGCTTGATGATACTTCATATTGTGTTGAGAAAAATTTATTTTTTTCTTGGTTATTAAATTTATCTGATTGGTAAGATAGTGATACTCTAAGTTTTATTTTTTTACCATATTTTGGGATATATTTTTCTTTTAGTTTTCTTTTATATATTGGTTTTGAATTATTACAAGATAGTATATCTTTCTTTTTTAGTATTTTATTATTTTCTATATTAAAACCGTCTTTTGTGGCTATATATACTCTTTGTCCCTGTAGGATTTTTTTTATTTCTATTTTATCCCTCTTTTTTATATTAAAGGTTTGCCATGTATTTTGTGGGGTTTCATTTATAAAAAATTCGCATTTTGCTCCCGTAATTGCTATTGTTGTATTTGTGTATGAGATAAAACAAAAATTAGAAAAATTTATTTCTATTAAGGTAGTATTTTGTGTATTAGATAAAAGATTATTAGCTATGTGATAGGCATATTCATCCATAGCACCTGATGGGCTAATTCCTAGATATGTTTTTGTGTAATCACCTTTATTTTGTGTTAATGCTAGTATGGGCGAATTTATAATTTCAATCAAGGGTTCCACCATTTTGTAAAAATTCTTCTTTTGTTATTGGATTAAATTGTACTTTTTTGCCTACTTTTAAAGGTGATTTACCATTTGCAAAAAGAATTTTATTAGTTCTACCAATTATATTCCAACCACCAGGGCTATCTTGTGGATATACTGCACTTTGATTATTAGCAATTCCTACACTTCCTTTGAGTATTTTTTTTCTTGGTGTTTTTAATCTTTTAGTAGCAATTTTTTTATCCACTTCTCCTAAAAAGCCAAATCCAGCTAAAAATCCTATGGCATAAACATCATATATTTTTTGTGAGTGTAGTTTGATAATATTTTTTATTGATAAATTTGTATTTTTACTAATAAGTTCCAAATCAAGCCCAACTTCTAACCCATAATACACATCTATTTGTATTATTTCTTTATCTTTTTTTAGCTTTATATCTAGGTCTATAATATCAATTAGCTTTTTTTTTAATTTATCAAAATCATATTTAAAAATATTAAAACTAATAAATATTGTAGCATATGATGGAGTAATCTCTATAATATTTTCATCTTTTAGCAAAGTGATACACTTATATGCCTTTTGTACATTTAAAGATATTTCTTGTGATATTACATCCCCAAAACTTATAATAAGAGATGAGCCAGAAACAGGAAGAATTGTCATTATAAATGTTTTTTTAGTTGTTTGACAAACTCTAAAGCTTTTTCATTATCGCCATGCACACAAATAGTATCAGCTTGAATATATAATTTTTTATTATTAATACTTTCTAAATACCCATCATTTTTTAAAGTATTTATTCTTTTTATTACTTCTTTAATATTATCAATAACTCCATTTTTATTATTTCTTGATACCAGCAATCCTTCATCGGTATAATTCCTATCAGCAAAAACTTCATAAATTAGCTCTATATTAAACCTTGAAGCCATTAATTTGTATTTATCATTATTAGCTGTAGATAAAATCATAAGCTTTATATTCACATCATAAGAAGCAATAGCTTTTAAAATAGAAATAAAAATATTTTTATTACTCATCATATCATTATATAAAGCACCATGAGGTTTTACATAAGAAACTACTAAATCATTAGCTTTACAAAATCCATTTAATGCAGAGATTTGATACAAAGATATAGCCTCAATTTCTTCATCACTACACTTGATACTTCTTCTACCAAAACCTACTAAATCTTGGTAAGCTATATGCGCACCTACAATCACATTATTATTCTTAGCCAGTTGTACAGATTTTTGCATAGTCAAAGCATCACTAGCATGAAAACCACAAGCTAGATTTGCCATATCTATTAAAGGGAAAATTACCTCATCATTTCCCATTTTCCATATGCCAAAACTTTCACCTATATCACAGTTTAATTTAATCATTTACAAGTCCTATAAATTTTAATTTTACCATTTAAGATATTCATATATGGGTAATTAAAGAAGTTTTATAAATATATTAAAGGTTCTTTTAATAGTATTCTCTTAATCCTTCATTTTATTCTCAACAAAACTTCTCATATCATCATAAAAATATATATCTTTAAAATCATTCATAAATCCACCACTAGCATTTCTGTGTCCACCACCACCAAAATACTTCATTGCCATATCTGCAACATTTACTTTATCATTACTTCTTATACTTAATCCACCTCTATAATTTACATTCATAAAAAAATCATAATCATCATTTAATTTTAAAAACATATTAGCAGTATTTGAGATATGTGAAAGATTAAAAGTGATAATTCCTTTATATTCTTTAAAATTATAAGTAAATTTATCTTCTTCATCTTTAATTAATGATACCACATATTTCGAGCCAATATTATCAAGAGTATCTTTAATATTATTCGTGTTTAAATAATTTCTTTTAAGAAAATATATATTTTCATCTAAAGCTATATGAGGGTTTTCTTCGCCTATATATTTTGTAGCTTCTTTAAGAAGGGCTATTTTATATTTATTATCTATATTCCCAAAGCTTTCTTTAGAAAGCTCTCTGGAATCATTAATCAATTTTGATAAAGTTTTACCAAATTCAAAATATGGATTTTTTTCAATCCATATATCAATAGCATTTGTTGCTGTTACTAGTTTTTTTAACCAAGTATTTGATGTTTCATCCATTAGTTTATAATATTTTTGATAATATTCATATGTAATCATAGTAGCAGATTTTTTATCATCTAAATAATACCAATCATATTTGCTTGCTGATGAAGCCCCTGTAATATGATGGTCTAAAAGTTGTAATTTAATATTTTTATTAGAGCTTTTTACTTCTTTATCCACATATGCTGATTGCTCAGAGTTTAGATTGACATCTGTTATTAAAATAAAAAATTCATCATCATTGCTTGAGTTTATTTTTTCCATAATTTTATCAAATTTACTAATAATCTCTTTTCCATAATTTGTATTATAAAATTCACACTCTTTAATATATAAACTAGAAATAAGTTGAGCATTATATCCGTCTAAATCTATATGCGATAAGTGATGTAGTTTCATTATTTTCCTATTTTTTTAAATAAAGTTCCACCTATATGATTATCATTTAATAAAAAATCCCTAATATTTTGAAGATTTATACCATTACTTAAAAACATAGAATTATTATTTTCCATTAAAAACTTTGCTGAAAGAAGTTTTGTGAGTATTCCACCTGTAGCAAACTTAGAGTTTGGAGATGGTTGTTTTTCAAATTCTTTTTCATCTATTATATTGACTTCTTTAATAAGCTTAGCATTATTATGAGTATTTGGATTTTTATCATAATAACCATCTATATCACTTAAAATAATAAGCATAGAAGCCTTAAAGTGATGGCAAACATAAGCAGAGAGTTGGTCATTATCTCCAAATCTTAATTCACTAGTATCTATGGTATCATTTTCGTTAATGATTGGCAATATATGATTATCAATCATACAATTTATTGATTGTAAAGCATTATGAGTTTGAATTCTTGAATCAAACATAGAAGCTGTTAAAAGAACTTGAGCAAGAACTATATTTTTTTTATCAAATTTATGCTCATAAATAGACATCAGTTTTGGCTGTCCCACAGCTGATAAAACTTGTTTATTAATAATATCACTTTTATCAAGTTTTACTTTACCATATCCAGCAGAAACCGCACCAGATGATACAAGTATAACCTCATATTTATCTTGTAAGTCAATTAATAAATCAACTATATTATTAATCTTGTCTTCACTTAATCCATCTTCATTGGTTATACTAGAAGTTCCTATTTTTAAGACTATTCGTTTCATTTAGTATTTTGAATATGGAAAAAAAGTTCTTTTTTAAGGTTTTTGATATTTTTCTGATTAATTGATGATATTTCCATAATAAATAATGGCTTATTTTCTTTTTGAGTGTTTGAAAAATCTTCTTTTAAAATCCATCTATCTTGATTGTATTCATAATCATTTATATCAATACTACTTTTTTTTAAAAAATCATTATGATTATATTCATCATTTGCCATATCTATTTTAGTAATAGCAATTGCAAAAGGTCGTTTTGAAAGCACATCACTATATGCCTTAAGTTCTTTTTGGAGTTTGATATATTGATCATCTAAATCAATATAAAAGCTCACATCTACCATAAATAAAAGCATAGAAGTTCTTTCAATATGCTTTAAAAATTGTATTCCTAGACCCTTACCTTCACTAGCACCATCAATAATGCCAGGTATATCGGCCATTACAAAAGAATCCCATTCATTTATTTTTACAACTCCTAAATTAGGAGTAAGTGTGGTAAATTCATAATTTTGTATTTCGGGTTTAGCATTAGAAACCACAGAAATTAAGGTAGATTTTCCTACATTAGGAAAGCCTACAAGTCCTACATTTGCTATTAACTTAAGCTCTAATCTTATATTTTTAGTTTCACCACTTTTGCCAGGCTGACAATAAGTAGGTTTTTGATTAGTAGAGCTTTTAAAATGATAATTACCAAGCCCACCAAGCCCACCTTTTAAAAATAGAATTTCTCCATCTTTGTCTATATCAAGAAGTAATTCATTTTCATCATCATCAAATACTTGAGTACCTAAAGGAACTTTAAGAACTAAACTATCTCCTTTTTTACCATAGCATTTTCTAGTTCCACCATTTTTACCATTATCGGCATTTATATTTTTTTTACCTTTGTAAAAGCTAAGGGTATCCAGATTATGCTCTGCTACAAAAAGTACATCTCCACCTCTTCCCCCATCTCCACCATCAGGACCACCACGAGGAACAAACTTCTCTGTTCTAAATGAAGAGCATCCAGAACCACCATTGCCAGAGGAAATAGCAATTTTTATACTATCTATAAACATATGAAATCTTTAAGTATTTTATTTTTAAAAAGGGATTTACAAGAAGCCAAAAAGCCTCTTGTGAGAATTTACTAAGCAGGATAAACAGAAACTTTTTGTCTTTTTTTATCTTTTCTCTCAAATTTAACAATACCATCAATGCTAGCATAAATAGTATGATCTTTACCAATCCCCACATTACTACCAACATGAATTTTAGTACCTCTTTGTCTAAGTATAATATTACCAGACCTTACAACCTCACCACCATATTTTTTTACACCAAGTCTTCGACCCGCTGAATCTCTATTATTTTGGGTACTACCCTGACCTTTCTTATGTGCCATTTTTATTTCCTTTATTATTACTTTTCCAATATGCCAATAATACTCATATTTAATAAATTATCAATAAAATATTAACGAGTATAAATTAATCTACAATTCTAACTTAATTTAGATTAAATCTCGTTTAAATGGCTAGTAGTATTTTCAATTTTTCAACTTCTCCTAAAATTATTTAATGCCACTTAAATTTTTATTATTAAAAATTAAAGAATTGTTCTTACTTTTTTATTCCTATCAAAGATAATGAAAACAAAAAAGAAATCATATACAGCTATCTAAAGGCTCCCTTTACTCATTTTCTATATTCTTTTTCAAAGCCTCATTCATAGAATCCAACATCAATGGCACACCTGTTTTGAATTTACTCCAAAATAAAGGTACAAACATTCCACTAAATAGTTCTTTATGGATAAGTCTAGTTTGAGAGCCATTTTCATATAATTCAAAAACTTTATCATTAGTCATTAAAAATTCAGCCATCATTTTAGCTCTCCAACGAAATAATTTTGCCTCTTCATAAATAGTAATAGTAGGGTCATATTTAGGGCCATCATTATCCCCTTTGCCAATCATACTTATACTAAGTTTTTCTCCTAATGAGGCTTTTCCTTTAGCATTTTTAACTATTGGGTTCCATTTTTCCCAGTTTTCAAAATCCATTAGCACTTTCCAAACTTTTGTTGCTGGAGCATTAATTATTATCTCGCTTTGTATTTCTCTCATTTCATATCCTTTTACCCATAAGATTGTAAATATTATTAAAATAGTACATATAATAATCACCATTAGTTTTTTCATAAAATCTCCTGATTTATTTTTTTAATTTACTAAAATATAATCTTATTTTATAGCTGTCATACCCCATAATCAAAACACATTATACCCAAATCACCCTTAAAGCAAACTAAATTATTCTTTTATCTTCATGCACTTTATCAAGAGCTTTCATAGAAGTAATTTTATCAATACTAGAATACTTTATATAATAATTACTGTTGTATGCATTATACTTTAAAAAGATAGAACAAGAAGAATTTAGGATAAAATTTTTAAAAATGATTTATATTTTTCTAATTTCTTATTAAAAGATAATGATATATTATTTATTTCAAATTGTCTAACCTCTATTAGATAGAGATAATCATTTAAGCTTAATTTCTTATTTTTAATTAAGATAACAATAATAACTTTATAAATATCTAAAGTAGCTCTTTGGAGATGTTTTATTCCTCTATCATAATTTATTTGTATAAAATAATCAAAATTATTAGATTCGTCTTTTATTGATTTTATTTGTGCTAACTTAGCATATGAAAAATGAGTAAAAAATTGATGAAATTCAGCAATAAATGAATTAGCAGAATGTAAATGATTTCTTTTCTTTTCTATACTTATACTATCTATTATTTTTTCATATTCTTTATAGGCTTCATAGTAAGCTTTAAAGTTGCTTACTAAAGAATTTGTTAATTTGCTCGAGCTAATATTGGAGGCTTTTTTGCCTGTATCTATATTTTCAAAAATATTAAATTTTGTCTTATCTATCTTGTGTAATAATGCACCTAAGCCTGTTAATTTATCTACTATAGGATGGTTCTTTATATTATGATAAGAATCAATATGTTTTTTATTAGCAAGTTCAAGTTTTACTAATAAATTAAAATAGTCATGCTGATAATTAAGAATTATATCAACCAATTCATTAATTTTATTATCATCAAAGTTATCTTTATCAAATATATATATTAATATTTTTAATATTTCATCTAGGTTTTTAAACTTTCTAGTATTACTAATAATAGAAAGTTTATTCTCTGCAGGAATAAAATATTTAGCATAATAAAAAATAGCAATTTGTTGATACTTATTCATTGTAGGTATTTCTTATTAAAGTTCATCTACAAGTAAGTTATAAAGCTCCTCTGATTTTTTTATAGATATAGGTTCATAGTTTGAGCTATTATCTATGTTTGGAGATATACCTTCATATGGTGGTATAACACTTCCTGATGGTTGAATTAATTCTGTTTTAAAATTACAATACTTAACAATCTCATCATATTTTGTATTTATTGGCTCTGGTATTGAGATATTAATATCATCAAAATTTATTGTTTGCATCTAGTTATCCTAGTAAAAAATAATTCGTGTGAAATTATACTACAGCAAAACCAAAAGAAACCTTAAAATAAACATAAATATATATAAAAATAAACTTATAACCTCATATAGGATGTTTAAAGGTGTATATTAATAAAATTGTCTCCTAAATAATAAATAATTAATTTATTATCAAGTATTATATAGTAATCTAGCCACTGAATAAGATATATTATATAAGTTCTTTTTAGTTTGTTTTATAGCATTATTTAAAGTGCTTATATTTGATACTCCACTAAAAATAGATGTAATTCCATATTTATAAAATTTTTCATATCCGTCTTCTAAGGCACCGCTTATGATAATCATTTTTTTATTATGCTTTTTTGTTATTTTAGCAATTTCAGCCGTTGTGTTTAGGGCTTTTGCATTAGACTTATCACTTTTACTAGTGCCTCCGTGAGTTATTTCTTTATTTATTTTATGATACATTGTAAGCATACTAATTCTTATTTTTTATAACTTCAAGCTATGCTTACTTCTTTAGCTGCTTTGATTTTAGGTTATAATATTTTTAATTAAGAGCATCATAGATACCTCATACTATATATTTTATCATTATAGAATATAATCATTATTTTTTTACTTCTTTGCTTTGTATTAAAGTCATATTCTAATAAACACTAAAATTTTTATACAATAAACATAAAGAAAATAATCATATAATATAAGCAAAATAATAAAAGGTTTTTTGGATTGAGTAAGAAAATTATATTTGTTAGTGGTGGTATTTTAAGTGGTTTAGGGAAAGGGATTACTTCTGCTAGTGTTGCTTCTTTATTAAAACATGCGAATAATAAAGTAAATATGCTAAAAATTGACCCGTATATTAATGTGGATCCTGGCACTATGTCTCCTACTGAACATGGGGAAGTTTTTGTCACTTATGATGGTGGCGAGACGGATTTGGATTTGGGTAATTATGAGAGGTTTTTGGATATTAATCTTTCAAAAAAAAGTAATTTTACTACAGGCTCTATTTATCAATCTGTGATTAATAAAGAAAGACGAGGGGATTACTTAGGGCAAACTATTCAAGTAATTCCTCATATCGTAGATGAGATAAAATTTCGTATTTTAAATGCTTGTGAAGATGACTCTATTTTAATTGTAGAGCTTGGTGGAACTATTGGAGATATCGAAGGTATGCCGTTTTTAGAGGCTATTAGAGATATAAAACAAGAACTCAAAGAGTATCAAACTATGAGCATTCATGTAACTCTTATTCCTTATATAAAATCTGCTAAAGAGTTTAAAACAAAGCCCACACAGCACTCTATCGCTGAATTAAGAAAAACAGGCATATATCCAGATATGCTTATTTGTAGGAGTGAGTATAAAATACCAGATAATATTAAAAATAAATTATCAAAAAGTTGTGGGATACATAAAGAGGCGATTATAGAAGCTTCTGATGCACCTACTATTTACCAAGTTCCTCTTAGTTTTTTAGAGCAAAATATATTACAGCCTATTTCTAAGAAATTACAAATTACAAATAATAATTCTAATATGGATAAATGGTTTAATCTAGTAGATAAAATACTTTACCCTAAAAAAGTTATTAAGATAGCATTTGTAGGTAAATATATGAGTCAAAAAGAAGCATATAAGTCTTTAACCGAAGCATTTATTCATTGTGGGGCACACCTTGATACAAAGATAGATATAGAGTTTATTGATAGTGATGACACGATAGATATAGAAAAACTAAAATTATGTAGCGGTATTTTAGTAGCTGGTGGATTTGGTTCTCGTGGAATAAATGGTAAAATAGAAGCTATTAAATATGCTAGAGAAAATAATATTCCATTTTTAGGTATTTGTTTAGGTATGCAACTAGCCATCGTGGAGTTTGCTAGAAATGTTTTGGGTATCAAAGAAGCTAATTCAGCAGAATTTAACCCAGACACTAAAGAGGACTTTATTTATTTAATAGATAATTTTATAAATTCACAAGGAGAGCATCAAATAAGAACACATAAAAGCCCTATGGGTGGAACTATGAGACTTGGAGAATATGCTTGTGATTTAAAAAAAGATAGTTTGATTTCTAAAGCTTATGGAAATGCGAAGACAATCAAAGAAAGACATAGACATAGATATGAAGTTAATCCCAAATATAAAGAAGCTTTAGAAAATAAAGGATTAATTGTAAGTGCTTTATCTGATGGA
>JAUTBV010113902.1:0-13916 GCA_032361325.1 Lepetodrilus fucensis
TGGAGCGACGAATCGTACACATTCTAAGTGAACTTATTTGTCCGGAGTGACTAATCGTACACATTCTAAGTGGACTTATTTGTCCAGAGCGACTAATCGTACACATTCTAAGTGGACTTATTTGTCTGGAGCGACGAATCGTACACATTCTAAGTGAACTTATTTGTCCGGAGTGACTAATCGTACACATTCTAAGTGGACTTCTTTCTCCGGAGTGACTAATCGTACACATTCTAAGTGAACTTATTTGTCCGGAGCGACTAATCGTACACATTCTAAGTGAACTTATTTGTCCGGAGTGACTAATCGTACACATTCTAAGTGGACTTATTTGTCCGGAGTGACTAATCGTACACATTCTAAGTGGACTTCTTTGTCCGGAGTGACTAATCGTACACATTCTAAGTGGACTTCTTTGCCTGCTTATTGCACAGAGCTTTCTGGAGACGTTCTAGGTCTGTGACAAGGTTCGTGTCCAGCACGACTCCCGCCGCCAAGAGTCCCGCCATCACCGCGCTGATGAACCCAGCCATGTATATGTCCTGGCCTGAAAAACAAGCCGACATCTCGACGTCAGATACAGTCGTCAACCCCTAGCACAATCAACCCCTAGCACAATCAACCCCTGAGTATAGTCAACCCCTAGTACAGTCAACCCCTGAGTATAGTCAACTCCTAGTACAGTCAACCCCTGAGTATAGTCAACTCCTAGTATTGTCAACCCCTGAGTATAGTCAATTAACCCCTAGTACAGTCAACCCTTGAGTATAGTCAACCCTTAGTACTGTCAACCCCTGGGTATAGTCAACCCCTAGCACATTCAATCCATGAGTATAGTCAACATTTGGCCACACACACTCTGCAACAGTGTAGTTCCACCTCCAGTCCGTGAAGAGGAAGCGGAGTGTGAGCTGCACATATTACGCGTATAATATGACCCTGTGGCTGTGTTGTAGGTCATAACCTAGGTTTATACCTATGACATAGGGGTTATATATAGTCGTATAACTATATCGGTAGCAAAATACAAAAAGTATCGGTAGCAGTTAGTACACAGTTGTATAAATACAATAGCATAATAAGATGAGATAAGATCCATCCAGTGAAGTATAAGATCCATCTAGTGAAGACTAACACATTTGATACCAGTAGATTTACAAGATGAATGTTCTAACGTATACAGAAGCATACAGACACCGTTGCTTAAATATATTCCCTAAAGATATCATTAACAAATGTAGCATAGTAAGCAATACATTGTGTTTGTTTGTTTGTTTGTTTGTTTATAGTTTATGTTTGTCTCTTGTCTCTGTTGCTAACCTGTCATGAGTAGACCAGGGATTCCTGTTTCCGGTCTCATGTCTATGGAGGCCTGTGTGGTGTGTCTGGCTGCTCGTTGGTCCAGGCCGTACATCTCTCCCAGTGGGTTCCCCAGATAGTACGAGTTAGTTACCGGCGTGCCCACCTCCATGTACTCCAACTGCAGGTGAATCAATACCCCTTGAAAGACGTTTCGTGGCATTTGTTTTCTATTTGTATTAATTTTAAAGATGTTTGATTTTCTTTTTTTAAATTGCCAAAATTTCTAAAATCATTAAACTAGAAAACATTGCTACGAAACGTCTTTGACAACGGCTACGGTATCATCCGTTAATACCTTGTAAGTGCGGTGGAATGAACGTTCCTCAATCCAAATATTGCTGAGGTACAATACAGTAGCCATTTACCTGGCCATCAAACTGTGGGAAGAGCGTCACCGCCTGTTTCCACATCTGTTTGCCGATGGCGGTCTTCAGCTCGTTATAACGCTCTCCTCGGTGTCTGTCCCTCTCGTCCTTCCAGCCACTGAACCACCGCCAGGGGGCGAAGGTGATCAGCAGCACAGACGACTTCCCTGGCACACAAACAAACATGCCAATAAGCATACTCGTTCTACCAATAATATAAGCATACTCGTTCTACCAATAAGCATACTCGTTCTACCAATAAGCATACTCGTTCTACCAATAAGCATACTCGTTCTACCAATAAGCATACATGTACTTGTTCTACCAATAAGCATACTTGTTCTACCAATAAGCATACTTGTCCTACCACAACGTACCCGGCATCCTGGCCTCCCACGACGGGTCCTTGGCGGACGGGGACGAGATGTAGATGATGGGAACCTCCGACTCGGCAGCATCTTCTACGTCCTGGGATAAGAACTTGCTCATAGCAGCATCGACGTCAGTCCTGGCACAAAGGCACTCATATCAACAGCCGTATATAGATATAATAGAGAGTACTTGTAACGGCTATGAAACAGATTGAGATCTACTGGTGATGGTCAATCATGAAACTCTGTAAAAATGTTCGTCACGCTTGGTACTTGTGAGCATTAACGACTATCGAGTTTCTATGAAATGGAATTACTTGCCAACTGAACTTCGCCTTGCTCCCTCTGCGAACTGTGTTAATTATTCGCTTTGATAGTGCAAATTGACTTGGAGGAAGTAGGCTATGTACTGCGAATTTAAGCATACTTCAGATTCCCTGAGAGTAACGGTTCCAAACAATTGCAACGAACATTATTTTATCTATAAATAGTTGATGAAGCAGTATTAAGATGTCGGTTGGTACGCACGTTGTATACGCCCAGTAGTTGACCGCCTTCAAGCCTAGGGCGGAGGGGCTGGAGGACAGACCACAGAACACTGTGAAATAAGAACCACTGGCTCCCAGCTCGTCCACCAGCGAGTAGAAACCTGAAGCAGACGTCGTCCAGTGTAATGTTAACGACGGTTGTGCTGCGTATTTGATACTTACACGGCTGTTGGTAAATGAGTCCATGTAACATACTCACACGAGTTGTGTGCCACGTCTTTGGGAAGGAGAGTCTTGAAGGTGTTTCTGGCTCCTGCATCTGATATAACCACATTGGCAAATATGTCCACGTGATCCGATGACTTGCTTCCAACGCGGACACCTGACGATAGTGTATAGCACTAATTGTTATAGATCATGCATTACTGGCAATATCATTACACAATATATGTGCATGCATGTTATCATTTGCTTTAAACCTCAAGATTTCAACTTACTTCAGAAACACGAATCCTGTATATAAATAGAAACATAATAGAAATAATAGAAACATCCGAGTTCTTGATCATCACCCATCTCTTCCCTACATCTCTTTTCTCCCATTCCATATACCTCTTCCTCCTTCCCTACACCTCTTCCTCCTATTCCCTACACCTCTTCCTTGATCCTTACCTACACCTCAACCTCACCATCTTACCTACGGCTCGTCCATCATTGACCAGTATTTTGGAGACCGGTGCCTGCACGAGCACACTGCCGCCGTGTTTCTGGATAACTCTGGTCATATGGAAGGAGATCTCACTGGTACCACCTTCAGGGTAGTAGGCGCCCTCGCGGTAATGTCCCACCACCAGCGCGTGCAGCGTGAAGGGAGCCTCGCTCGGCAACAGCCCTGACAGTGACAGACAGATGTACGTGCTTACACATCAGCCTCCCGTGCATAATCAACGTCTATGCACTGCATGTTGCATGTTACATGTACGTTAGTAGATGTATACATTATGAATGCATTAACGAATCATACGGTGTACGAGTATAAAATAAAATGAAGAGCTCGATACATTCAAAGAGGATGTCCATTCATCAGTCATAATTCAAATAATATTATGGTCACACTCTTTGATTTGAACCATGTACGGTTCCAGTCCACAAGTTGACAACTCATCTGGGTATCATGATGCAATTGTAGGGTGATATGTAACAAACAGTGAACGCACCATAGTCCCCACATATATAGCCAAGGACAGCCTTGAGTTCCTTGTCGTCGGTCAGGTCGTCTAGGACTGTCTTCAGAGTCTTCGTGGCGTACTTCAGATAGTCACCAAAGAACAGCTTGTACAGGCCGGTGCCCACGAACAGACGAGCCAGCCATTTGGGCAGCATCTTCAGCACCACAGGGCCATGCGCCTGCTTCACTATTTTCTGAGTACGCAAAGTTCTGAGTATGTAAACTTCAGAGTGTGTTAAACGGCCCAAAACAATTAATATACTAACTACAACAGCGCACAGAGGCCGCAGACAACATATTAACATTCACAGAACATAACATACATTTAGGAATAATTGTATTATTAACAAGTGTGATCAACATAATGATGTCCATACCTCAATATGTTCCCATTTGGAACATCCGGTTATGGACGGTGGCCCACAAAACAAAAGTTGTATATCAGAACTTAAACTTAGTGACCAACGTTAGCAAAATATGCAAACGTTTCGACTTCCAATATAATTAGAAGAATCGGTTTAATCAGGAATGTATTGGTCAACAAAATATATATCCTGTACTCAAATGCCTGCAGGAATTTCTAGATTGTGTCTTCAATGAGCGTCTCTGATCAACAGGCCTAAGGTGCATCTTGGACCTATTGTAATACTTATTATTAATACTAGTTATTAATATTTACAATATATTTGCTTAACAAACAATGCTAACACAAAGCTATGAGGATCGTTGTTTTGATAGAGTTTTGACCATTCACAAAGAGCAAGTTGTTAAAGTGTCATCACGTTATTTATGCACGAAGAACTCTTTAACAAATTTTATTGCCAGTATACTAGTATATGACAGTGATGTTTTAAAGATTGTATGATATGCTGGTAATATGCTAAACTGACAAGTCGTGATATTAGTGAAAGATTCTAGAAAGCGACTTTAAACCCCAATACAAAAAAAAAAGAGAGAAAAAAAGAATATTCTAACCTCCACTATGTTTCTGTACCTACTAATGTTCGCCCTCTCTCCGGGGAACATGGATATTAAGTTAGTGAAGTAGTCGTCAGCCCCGGACTTCATCGGGTAAAGATGGGCGTTCCCCGGGGTTCCCAGTGCAACCTTGACAAACATTGATACATGAGTCAAACTGTGGACATCTATGAACATCATAAATAGTTATTGTAAGAGTCGAAAATGTACGCCCAATGTATTACCGTGTCCAACGCCCAGTCGACATACATCTGACATACATCTGCTAGTGCAGAGACCATGCATAGAACTTCATGCAATGTCTTTCTCCACTTTCATGGCTGTGTGGTTTTTATACCTCGAAAGCATAATCAGTGATGTGATTCGCATATACTTAAATGTATATAAATGTGACTATTAG
Source organism: Lepetodrilus fucensis (assembly GCA_032361325.1). Classification (NCBI taxonomy): domain Eukaryota; kingdom Metazoa; phylum Mollusca; class Gastropoda; order Lepetellida; family Lepetodrilidae; genus Lepetodrilus; species Lepetodrilus fucensis. The sequence continues at coordinate 5,193 of JAUTBV010113902.1, forward strand.
AGGTATCAATAGGACAGTGTGATGCACGTGTATGGACACGTGACGAGGGTATACACCCACCACGTCGAAGGAGTTCTCCATCTTCACCCAGTTGACCTGTCCCTCTGTGATCTGGTCGATAGCTGTGGAGAACAGGGAACTTCCGTCCATCTCTCCCACGTAGTGGATTCCTACAGACGTATACAGACAGCAATGTCAAACAGTAGGATATATAATGTCAAACAGTAGGGATAGGGGGATACCAATACTGAATATTGGAGTCATCAAAACAGATACTAAAAAAAAAGAGAGTATATACCTATATGTATTATATATTAGGTGGCATACCACAGTTTTCCCCACTTATCATTTATCATATAAAATAGGTTACTTTGAGCGCCTGCTGATGGAAAACTCATGTATCAACCTGTAATAGGCTCATATCACCTTGTACAGAAGGGCTCCATGATTCACATACACAGATAAAAAGGACATGTACTTCATGTCAGGAATTGGCAAAATGCACTCAAAATGCACTCAAAGACACTTAAGCCTACCATGATAATTAGGATGAAGTTACATCAGCTAGTACATAGACTGTCAAACAATTCAGAAAGTACTATTACCGGTATCGAACTCGAAGCCCTTCTCTGTGAAGGTGTGGCAGCACCCCCCGGCCTGGTCATGTTGCTCTAGGACCAGCACACTCTTGCCCGCCCTGGCCAGTAACGCTGCAGTGGTCAGTCCCCCGGCGCCGCTCCCGATGACCACAGCGTCCAGACTGTCCGGCACTTTGTGTTCCTTGAACTCTGCGACAATTAACACCTGTATAGTGCATGTACAGAGGCTAAGCCTCTCTCTCTCTCTCTCTCTCTCTCTCTCTGATATAGATAATAGCTGGCTGATCATTGTCATTGAAGGCCGATATACTGGTTGCATATAATATGTACACAGATAGGGCTTTGATGTCCATAAATCATATATGCACAATCTTTGTATTTTTAATATATTTGTATTAAATTAAAACATTGTTTCTTTTCTATAGTAAAGCACCCTTGAATATATAGGCCTACAGTAGTAGCGTGTATGGGAATGGTGTTATATAAATACAGTATAAATAATACATTTGATAATGAATTTGAACATTGAGATGCAATGTGTGCACTGATTACAGACACTTGATGGGCTGATATGCCGCCGTCGGATATGAATTATCTGTAAACACACCGATAATATCTAGCTCTTCGTTATTATATATGGAGCGGCCAGCTTTATTATTTTTTTAAAATGCAGACATAGATAATAGTATAGCATTTGACCCTATAGGCTCTACTGTTGGTTATGAAACGGTCCCCATTACTTTTCATCAAGGACATTTATTTTATAGGAACAAAATTAATGTTGGCACAAAATAGGCCTTATTATAAATTATGGAATTTTACCTCTCGGTAATTTAGTAATATGTCCTATTAAAACATTCGGAAAATCATATAAAAGGTATTTTAAAACACACGAGATTGTGTCAATTCATGGACTCGGAATATAGGCCATTACAACACATAACCAAGTTTCGAGGATGCACCATTGGGTATCATAGTATATGTAAGCTAGTATTATAATTAAGGCCTATATCTGAGCGCTAAACACACTCTTATCTTATTCTCTATTTATAGGATACGCAGTGATACATTCCACTTGTTTGGTGCTGAATAGGCTACATACATTATTAGTAGGTCTATGTCACACCGACTTACTTTGTTTGAGAACGACATCTCGTTGTTTGCGATCAGTTACAAGTGGGTCTCGCTTTCGGCGAGCATCTTCAGAGAAAAGACTTGGTCGAGACTTTCGTTTCCACAACTCTGCAAATAGTACAACTGCAAAAATTGCTATTATAATCGCTGCAATCATCTCAATTAATTATAAAATACAGCTAGGTACAAGGTGTGGTTACAATATAAATTGTTTTGTATCTAATGCAGTTGGTCTTTTGAACCTTGAGATACGATCGTAGATAAACTGATAACCAAAAGTAGCCAAATATTGTAAATAATATAAGAGTTATCTCCCCTGTAGCATTTAACTGGTTATATTATTATCGTGGCGCTGCGCATTATTTATGAATAGACGGTTCCTAACCTATGTAAACTGAACGTTTGCCCTATCGCTGTCCATGATTTTCAGTGATTTTGACACAAATATGTTACGAATCGACCAGAAACTAGTGTATATCTAAATCTACACGTATATTTTAATATGGAAAAGCCAAATGAATTGGAAAATTTCAGAGAGCAATGGAAAAATGAACTCTCGACAGTAGCATCAACCAGTCAAAATAATCTGAACAAGGCCAATGATGACGCCAGTCACAGTAGGCGGGACGATGAGGAGAAGAAACCACAGCCTCAGCCAGGACTTGGAATCGTTCTGTACAGAGAGAAGGCCGCCGATGTCAACCCAGTCGCCCAGAAGGAAGTGTGTGACAATGATGAGCGGTACTACCCGTTCATGATTCTGGGGCAGCTGCTGAAAGATGGTGCCAATGCGCATTCCAGTGACAAAGTTCAGACATCTTGCAAAAATTCTCCAAAATCGGACAGCAAAAGAAAATATTTTGAAGCTGATATCCCCATTGAACATGCTGAAGAATCAGTGAGATTTAAGAAGAAGATTTGTGACTTAACAAACACTAGTGGACAGAAGGAGTTCCACAGTAAAACAAAGTTAAACATTGAAAACAATGACAAATTCCTTGATATTTTTATTTCTGATTTGGTAAGATATATACTATAGTACCAGTAGACTAGTCTGTTATGAGTTCACATCAATCATATACTTATACATTGTACCCGGTTGTTCCCGCAGCGATGTTAAACTCCATATTCACTCACTCACGGTTGTGAACATTTCCTTATATACCATTCATATGAAGCATTGTATCAAATTACTACCATTTTGTTTCAGGATGAAATCAACGAAATTCCTTTTTTCGATACATCCTTGCCACGTGAAGTTGCTGTCAATATTTTTAAACATCTTAGCATCGAGGATTTATGCCACTGTGCTCAGGTTTGTATTCTGTCATAGATGTCACGTCTTCCTTGCTAACAGTAACAGTAGACAGGCTAGGCAGTATGATTCACTCTGACACTAATATTATCATAGATAGAATGCACCAACTGTCAACTGTATCCTGCAGTCACTAGAACAACCTACACTAACTGTACTCTACCATATCTACTCTAATGCTGCTGTTATACCTATGCTTCCCCTGTGTGTAGGTGAGTCGTAGCTGGAGAAGTCTGGCAGATGATGAGTTACTATGGTGCCGTGTCTGTCATCGCCGGGGATACGAGCAAGACCTGCGATCGTCAGAGAAAGAAAACTGGAAACGGTTGGTTCAGCAGCACATCAGTCTGGGGAGACAACTCATTACAAACTGGAAGGTGAGTTGCTTAACCCTATCTCTGCTGTTGCTAGAACTGTTCTCAATGGGCTTTCATTACAAATTGGAAGACAGTTAGTTAGCCCTCCTCTGTGGAAAGCTTGCATCGTAACGATGTGAGACAGTTGTACCAGTGTACTGACTGCCAGGTTTCTACACACAGGGTCGACTTGGACGGCTGTCGTCACTACAGCACACGCAGGGAGGCGTCCTCTGTGTCGTCACCTCTGGTCAGGACACGCTTGTGGCAGGGTCAGTATCTATTCTGTAGACATTCATTCACTTTATCATCATTTATTAACAAAATAGTGAAAATATCAATTTTCAGTGCATCGAAGGGCGTTATATCGAGGGAGCACTGTATTCACATCATGCATCATTTTCTGATAATTTACATATATTTGTAATATTTGTTTGATGTTTTATTGTATTTCAGCTACTCAAATGGCGACGTAAAACTGTGGGATGTCCAAAAGGGAGATAACTGCATACTTCAGCCGAGCAGCACGGCTCTCCGGATCAACGATGCCGTGGAGGAAGGAACGGTGGCTAACTACGTCCTACACGTGGACACGTCATCACAGGTCACAGTCGCCAGCTACAGTCACCGTAAGTCACACGTCGTCACCCTCATTACATCTAGCAATGGTCTCGGAGCACATGAGAGGCCACTCAAGCCACCATGAGCATGTTTGATATGTGTTATGTAGAGTCCAATAAATTCAAATCAAACATCCAAGAATACAACACTCGTGTCGTGTCCCCGCTGACCCCAACGGGTGGACGAGGGTTGTGACATCAAACACCATTGCACTATGCACTCGTGACTGTCTACAGTTTTTCTGATTGGTCAGTAATGCCTCCAACACTTGTGTTACATTCTTGGTTGTTTTGTTTAAAATTCCTTTGTGCAAGTCTATATGAACCCGACATTCATAGATCTTCTGAAACCTCTATCGTTATTTCTTTTGTCATTTTATGTCAGCTTCCATCATTCTGTTGTGACATCAGTAGGTAGAATCTGATCATAGCGTGTCATTACATGATTACACTGTGGTGACTATGTGCAGGTCACGTGGACGTGTGGCTGAACGACCACGGCATACAACCAGTGAAGACGTTCCATTGTGAAGGTGGCTGGGATATTTCGGACCTGAAGTTAGTCCGACATTCTGCGATGTTTGCTCTGGCACAAGGTTACTATGTGAGAGTGTATGCGGCAGACAGTAACATGGACTTCACGATGGTTGATAAGATTGATTTAAACAAGATGGTAAGTTATGTTTACCTATTATATAAATATTTATACACTGATCCCTAGCCATTCATTCCAACAAATAGTTTACCTTTGATGCGTCTTTGCAGTTACATTATTCATTTGTTTTCAAAATAGTATCCAACAGCGCCGTTAAACTCTATATTCACTCACTCACTCATATATTCACTCACTCACTCAATATATCATGTCTACTGGCAATATCATGATTCTCGTCACTGTCCATTTCTGGTTTATGACCAAAGTACTTTTTCATGACAATTATTGTATCTACTAAGAGACCACAGTGCTAGCATGGCCTGACTCCGCCCTGTTTGCCTGACTCCGCCATGTATGTCTGACTCCACCCTGTTTGTCCCAGGTGTCACACATCAAGTGGCTGGAGTCTCCACAGTCACACCCCTCGGCTCACATCCTGGCCATAGCCACGCCCAACATCATCAGCATGTACAAACCAGAGAGTGGGGCGGAGCATCTCAGCGAAGTCCACAACATGATTGACAGTCCAGTCACATGTTTTGACCTTCGACCTGACTCAGGTCAAATGGGTGTGGCATGTGGGATGTTTGGGGGACCTACTGAAGCCTTCAATGTAAGTTTTGTTTCTTTCAGTCACTATGGTTACATGACTGTTGTCATAGTAATATGACAGACATGTCAAAGACATGATTTAAACATATTTTACGATATGTTGTGCATGCTCAAGAATTGCTTATTCTTGTTTTCCAAGAATTATCAATACTGTAGATTTTATAGATAATCCTATTATGTGTCTTCATACTTACATTGAAAAACATTTACTATGATCATAGTTCTATGATGTAGAATAGTAACGTCTTTGTGAGTTGTGCATCACTCCAGCCATATCTGGGAATCTGGGATCAGTTTAAAATATTTAGCATGATGTATTTACACACCATAATTGAATTTCAGGTTCACATGTACGATATTGCGTCCTGTCGACTGATGACCTCGCTTCAAGGTCACACCTGGATGGTCACATGCATCAACATGGCCAACAGCCCCGCCCACAAAATGGTGACGGGCTGCGGAGATAGGAAGTAAGTGTCATCAACGAGATACATTTCGCAATCCACACTCAGGAGGCTCGTCGCAAATGGGTGAAAGATTCCCGCAGCGACGTTAAACTCTATATTCACTCACTCACTCAGGAGGCATCAGATTACCTGTTTTGTGTCTATAGTTGTACCATAATATCAGAACACTACATGTATGACATATCACCAGAACACTACACATCCGAATACTACATGGAAAATATGTGTGTCCACAGAGTGCGAGTGTATGACACACGGGAGTCTGGCACGCCGGCCATGACACTGGTGGGGCACTGTGGGAAGATCACGACAGTGCAGATGGACGACTGGAAGGTGGTGTCTGGTGACGAGGGCGGCTTTGTCCGAGTGTGGGACCAGAGGATGAGAACGAAACTCTGGGAGTGGTACAACAGGTAGGACACAATTCTGAAAGTTATGCAATAGCTAGGACAATGAGTGCAACCATTTGAATTTTGTCACCAAGTGTTGTTGTCGTCATCATCTAGTCTCCTGTTTTCCAGTCATCCTGTACAACACTGCCACTTCACGGAGGGTCTGCTGGTGGTGGCAAATGTTCCCTACGACAAGTTCCCCGTCCTTGATGACCCGTTTGAACGAGTGACACACACCAGGTATGTGATTACACTTAGCTGTGGTACACAGATCTCATTATATAATTGTATATTGGTACTAAATGTGAGTTGTACTGACGGGTTACTACAGGTCTAGGTGCCTTGTTTCAGGTACCGCGGCACAGTACAGATGTACGACTTCTCCGCCGACCAGATGACTCAGGGACTGCCAGAGATCTGCTTCTCTTCCTACGACCAGCCAGAATCATTCAACTACAACATTGGCCTGGCTATGCCATACGACACCATATAGCACTGGTCTCGTATCTGTCGTTTTACACTCATACTCAAGTCAGCAATATCATACTTTACGATCTACCTCATTGAAGAGGACTGTTATTATCTTGAAATCCAGCGTGCAACCCTGGTGGCATCCTCGAAAACTCAGGCCATTATGACTACACTAACCTCCGTTAAATGTCTATGTAGAACTCCGTTTTCAACTTTGAACAGCCCGGATGAATATATGAATACATTATATTTATATCAACCAATCAGAGTCCCACTAGACACGTGACTGTTGCATGGGGGATACGTGTGCTCTAAATATATCGATTCAGAGTTATCTCCACCTATCTCTGATGCATTATTACAAGAGCTTGGATTGTTAGTGTAGTTAGTGGTAGTTAGTGTAGTTAGGGTAGTTAGTGTAGGTTAGTGTAGTCATAATTGTTGACTGAACCAAAAGCTTCTCAACCCACCTACAATCTTTGGGGCTGCACACTAATGTATCCTCAATTTGAGTGAGTGGGAGTACTTTAAGACTTAGCTATGCTCTACACACATTTATCATGTTCTTCTGGCAGCTAGTCGGTAGATGGACCATTGAATTTGAAGCAGATAATTGTTGTAGGAATACAGCAGAATTTCATCAAGCCAATTAAACATCCACTGTTAAACAACCGATACAGGTTAGTAAAATAGTGTATAATGTATCATTGTATGCCGTTATATATATAAAGTACTGTGTATATTTTGTATTATAAATATTACATTGTAATGTAAATACTTGTACATAAACAATAGAGCCAGTGACTCTAAAATGAACTTGGTATTTATGTTTGTCTCTACCTGATCTGGATGGGCATACTGTAGGAATCTTTCACCCATTTGCGACGATACTGTATGTGTATTGTATCTACACATCCACACACACATGCATGTTCTGACCTGTCGTATGTTGATGGTTGGTTGATGTATATACAGAAAGGTGACTAATTTTGTTCATTCAGGTTGTACTAAATTGAAATTCATGATAGGATCTTCTGAACAAATATTTTTCACCCGAGTTTTTTTTACCTCTGTTATGTAAGGAATATACTCTGAAGATGCGCCAATATGTTAGCACGAAGTTTAGTGCTAACATATTGGCACATCTGATGAGTATATTCCACTTAAACATAGATCGTACAATCCCTTGTCCGACTTTAACATATTGGCGTACGTTTTTCATACAATGCGCATGCTTGCTTATTGGCATCCGTGATACTTATTGGAGCCCTATTCAAACTTGTTGGCGTACACGGACAAAGTTATTGGATTGAAATCTACGTTTAAGATGTCCGAAAGATACTTGTGGTTAAATAAAAATTCATGATAGGATGTTCTTAAAAAAAAAATTCGCCCAAGTATTTTTACCTCTGTCATAATGTCAGAAAGATACTTGTGGATAAATAGAGACAAAGACACGTTGACATACAACTATCTTTATCTATACAGCACATTAAATAGATGTCACAGCAAAGTCTGTACAACAACACAATCGCTGTTTAGGAGCAGATGAGCACACATCAGTCAGTTCTCCGTGTTGTGTTGGGTGATCACATACACATAATAAACACTCTGTGTCGTGTTGGGTGATCACATACACATTATAAACACTCTGTGTTGTGTTGGGTGATCACATACACATTATAAACAAAGTCAGTTTTCATTCATACAGCTTCCCACGTGAAGATCTTCAGGACGTCGCAGGTGGGACGAGATGTTCCCATCAGTTACCAATATACAAGACTACTAATCCATCACTTCCAGCATGGTATAGCTCCAGTGTTTCTGTCGTCTATCTGTACAAGTAGTCCGCCTGCAGATTGGCCGCGATCTCAGCCTCCCACTTGTCACCGTTGGTGAGCAGCTTCTCCTTGTTGTACAGCAACTCCTCGTGGGTCTCCGTGGAATACTCAAAGTTAGGACCCTGCAACAACGACAGCAGGACCTGAACACATGTAGATATACAGCAACTGAATTCTTTTGTTTTGTATTGGGGTTTAAAGTCGCTTTCTAGAATCTTTCACTAATATCACGACTTGTCAGTTCAGGGCAGGAGGAAACCCG
>JAUTBV010113913.1:0-13916 GCA_032361325.1 Lepetodrilus fucensis
GCAGGGAACCAGTTATGTTATTGCACTAGTGCAATATTTTATATTTATTGAATGGGTGTTATTGCACTCTCAAACTCCATGTTATGTGATAAATGTTGTTATTAACTATACAAAAATAAAGGCATGCAGTTGTTATTGTATTTGTCCGTATGTACTGCATTGTAAATAAACAATTGAATGTTATTCGGATATGTTTTGCAATTGTTGCATTCACCATATACACTAGTCCTTGTCAAAATCGTTTCTTGGCATTTTGTTCTTGGGAAAATGGGCACTTCAAGAACTACATGTTAACCACTAAGATGGTTAACAAATAATGACAACTATACTTTCAAAATACATATCAATATCAATATATAAATCTTTTTTATTGTTTCGTAATACTTGTTACAGTGTATCTCACATTGAATCTGCATGAATCATACCTGCACAAATACATCTAAATTGTGTTGCATATCTTAATGTTAAGGATACCATTTCAGGAACATATGAAACTCTCGCATTTACTTACGAGAGCGCTGTGTTCTGGGCTGGTATTCATGAAGTATCTTATTATTTTCTTAGAATGTTCTTAAATATTGAGACAGTTGTCATGGGGATTAAACAATCTTAGCGAGTTAAGAATTATTAAGGTTTAAGACAAAATGTAGATGCTTCGTGAATACTGGCCCTGTTGTAGATATGAGAGCTTACAGACACGATACTCATATATGATCTACACAATCCTTTCTGTTCAACCGTTCGTATCTCGCTCTTATCCTATAGATGATGTTTTCCAAAATGTTACTGTTTACCTAACAACCAACGTCTACCTCTGTTATCTATCAGACAATGCCTGCATGTCTTGCTAGAGAATAAAATAATCCATCGGTGTTTTGTAACAAATTGGCCGGAGTGTCGTAGGCGTCCACTCGTCCTCTATTTAGCACCAATATCCTGAAAATATCAGCATACCATATTATAGAACCATACGAGACTCAACATATGGAAGATTGTAGAGCATTATTTAAAAGGTACCAACAGCAAGCAACAGTTAGTAGAACAATCAGAACATCATCATGCCATGTCCGCGTGTTCCTTTTAGTTCTCGCCCTGACATTACGACACTTTGTTTTAGTACTACATAATTCCTACTAGTATAGTGAATACCCTTCATGTACCTGTCGTAGTCCATGACGGTGTTGAGTCTGTGGGCGATGGTCAGCACCGTGCAGTCTTTGAACTCTGACCTGATGGTCTGCTGGATGAGGTCATCTGTCTCCATGTCAACAGCCGCCGTGGCCTCGTCCAGCACCAGAATTTTGGACTTCCTCAGGAGGGTTCTTGCCAAGCACAGAAGCTGTCGTTGGCCAATGCTGAAATGTTTCATTCTCAGGAGTGCATGAGTATTATGTACAGTAAGAAGGGTACTCGAATACAGCATTTAAACTAGAGTGTATGAGATTAATGTGTCAACGATACCGTTCTGCAATGGTCAAAGGCGTAATTGGAATGACTATTTAATTAACAAAGCGTTCGAGACACCAATAATTGTGCTAAAAGTGTGTGTGTGTGTGTGTGTGTGCGTGTTTGTGTGTGTGAGAGAGAGACAGACAGACAGACAGAGGCAGATAGGCAGATCACGACTATAGACCAGAGAGAAATGAAGAGATAGATAGAAGAGATAGAGAGACAGATAGTCTGGGTTGGAGCGGAGTGTTGTCTCACCTGAAGTTCTTGCCTCCCTCATGGCACCTGTGTCTGAGGGCTCCTGACAGACAACTGACCAGCGTGTCCAGGTGGGCGTGTCTCAGAGCTGTCCAGATCTCCTGGTCACTGTACGACTCCATGGGGTCAAGATTGACCCTCAGACTCTCCGAGAACAGAATAGGATCCTACGTATAGATAGCAAACGATACTGGAAGAGTGTTTTTTAGCTATCAACTCACCCATACCCAATACTAAAATAGACGTACTACCAACCAGTGTAGGAGGTGATTAACTATTTGAAGATATACTATATGGCAAAGGAGGTAGAGTTACAATATCACGATATAGCCAGGGATCCTAATTAGAATCGTAGTGTCACCTGAGGTATTATGGACAACCTTGATCTGACATCCCTCAAGCCAACGTCAGAAATATTGAGACCGTCGATGACGATTGCGCCCTCTGCTGGCTCCATTAATCGAAAAAGGGAGAGAATCAGGGACGACTTGCCAGCGCCAGTCCTGCCGACGATGCCGACCTGAGAACAAAGAGCGAAATAATTTTGAAAGTTACTCTAAACCCCAATTTAAAAAAGATAATAATAATAATAATGAACAGATAGAAGACCATGAGCTGTACGCTCTCCTTTCCTCTTCTTTCATGAAGCTGCTATTTCTATTACGAAACCATATAACACTCTCTTATCTCTCTCATAACATTAGAAAGATGCAGATTATATAAGTGTGCACGAAATTAGGGTGCATTGGTCGCCTAGGTGTGAAATGGCTGAATTATGTGCATTAATATTATGCTCGCATTAATTTACAGTATGTCTTTGATAGAACGACCAACTTACTTTTTCTCCTGGCTTCACCGAAAAGTCGACACCAGTTAATGCCAGTTGCAGACCGGGACGATGTCTGACGGATAGATCACGACAAAGAATGGCACCTTGCGATGGCCAGCTTGGAGACAAAGGCTGACACAGGAGCTCGTTCTCGTTCTAGTTTTCATCGTAATATATAATGGTACAATAGTTAATTGTCATTTTTAATTGCTATATATAGTTAATAGTGAGCTCCATATAAAAATAAGATAAAATACGACAATACGCCATAAACCATTAGAGATGGTGAACTACATTAGATACGAATATGAAGCTATAAATAACACGTTAAAAGCTCTGTGAGTATAGCCTATATATAAGGATTCCTCGATTAATGACATTCGTGAACTAAAATAATAACTGGAAAATAATAAAGTAATTATATCTCAGAACTATGTTTAGCTACAATACGATAATGAGTAAATTAAGACGACCAGCATTCTAATGATAATAACTGTCACTCCGTAATTACCATGAGAACCAAGTATGGCCGCTTTCACTGACCTCTGTCTCCGTGGATACGTATTCCATTATGTTTTCAATGGAAACACTCATCAGGTCGACCTTCGTACATCTAATAATGAACATTCGGAGATCGTTGCTTGTCTGAAGGAAAGACGAAACCCATGGTGTACGGAATTGTTTTTATCAACACCAGATATGCTAGTCAGTATTCTCGAAACTTCTTAGCTAAGAACGTCTTAGGAAGAAAATATATATTCAAAACTTAACATAAGCACACACAAAACAAAATAAAACAGTTAGGAAAATTCATAGTACTTACGAATTTCTTAAGACTTACGAAGTTTCGATAATACAGGTCCAGGGTATCGTGTTTTCAAGCTCTCTACTACGCTCTCTACTACGAGACCATTAAACATTCTCGTATCAGACTTTATTATATACATTAGACTTAGTATATACACATTTACATGGCGAGCTGGCCCTTACGAATTTGCAATGATCTTTACGGAGATTAGTCTAGTCAAAGCATCCTCGAAAACTCAAGCCATTATGACTACACTAACCTCCGTAAAGGAGGTGTAGTCATAATGGCCTGGGTTTTCGAAGATGCTGTGTGGGTTGCTACATTGATTATAAACTATGATAATGATATTTGTTTTGATGATTTACATTAAGGCGAGTGAATATGTTTCTTAAACTGAAAAGACCTTAGACTATAATATACTTTACACTGAACTATGACCATGCTCGTATAAATAATACAGACATGAATGCAAATCACATCTTCTATATAATTGTTTTGACATATCGGTTTGCACACATTGCTCACATATTACGAATAACTATACTATATCCTAACCTCAATATATATTTCAAATAGTAGGCCCTACGTTGCTTGGTCTGCCGTAGTATTATTAAAAACCGCACTATCAAACGGTGTACTAAAATACTAGTGGTTGTTTATTGCTAGACCAGATTAACTTCATTAACTTAGGAGGAAAACCGTAATTATTAACCGACTTTGAAGGAGCATACGTACCTCGTATGCAAAGGACAGAGCAAGGCCCATAACTCCACTGTTTAAGACGTCTCCTTGTAGGAAGATTAGTAGCGCTGTCGAGGCTAACACTATGTGAGATACGAAGCTCAGCCGCATACTCAGCCATCTGAATAACGTGGACACCAGTGACAGTCAATGACAGTATATGCCATAGACAATGTGTCGTTATAATAGCCTAATAGAAGCATGTGTTAAACCATCATATTTCTTCCTTCAAGTTACGGATATCCTCATTAAATAACTAATCTGTAAAACAAGACCAGGCCCCGAGATTACGAAACTTTCTGAGAATGATTTCATACTCAACTCAGAATTTTGTACATAAAACATTATTTTTAATATATATACAGCTGTATGTATTTTTTGTTTTATATATTTTTTCTTCTTAATGTACTTTTATTTAAAATATATTCTGTTAATAAAAGTACATTAAGAAAAGAAAAATATAAAAGAAAATACATACATATTTCTTTTTTTATAATGGCCTGATTCAAGTGCCTGTGCCTAGACACAGGATATACTCAGGCTATGACGTCACATGACGTTTTATGAACAAAACTCTGAGTTGAGTATGAAATCATTCTCAGAAAGTTTCGTAATCTCGGGGCCAGGTCTAGAGATTACGAAACTCTGTGAGTACGAGTTCATGCTCAAGCTCAGATTTAACATGACGTTTTATGAACAAAATTCTGAGTTGAGCATGGAATCGTACTCATACAAGTTTCGTAATCTCTGGACCAGGCAGCAAGAGCATACGGGATCCATCAATGTGTAAAGGTACACGTGCCTACCAATGGTGCTATAGAATATACATGAAGACAGATATAGGACAGACACTATACATGTACAACAACGTCCATATCCAGAAACCTTGACATACATGATCACCATATTAATATGCATTTAGTTATATTGCGGATATAGAAGAAACACCATGGAGAATGAAGCCACTTTGTCTAATAACTTCTATGGAAATGGCATGGCCAATTCTTGTATATGCTTCATCTTAGCAAAGTAGCTTCATCTTTAAAATCATGGAAAACACTGTACATCATGTATTACCAATTCATTTACTGTGTGTGAAAAACAATAGTACTTGCCTGTTTGACACGAAATTATGGTACTGGAACTTGTGGTACGTCTCAGCAAGGCAAACAAATCTATCTGTGAAGGTCTCTTGCTCTTTGAACGCTCGGATTATTTCCACGCCTTGACATGATTCACTGAAGAAGCTCAGCACTCCTGACAATGATTTTACGTACGCAGTCTTCAGTTGTCGAGAGGTACAGGTGAAGTAGCGCTGTAGGTAAAATGCTTCATATAAAAGTGCTAGATATAATTTTAACAAAGATGTAATTAACATAAAGTTTCCATAGGCTATCAAAACTATGGATGTACTCAATTCGCTACATATGAGCATATGCGTTCACATAAATTGTCTCAATGTCCGAGTTTCATTCTAATGTAATTAGCTAAGAGATGTATTGCACAAATATTCTTACCTGTATTTTGACACAGAAATATATCATTGGAATGAGAATGGTCACAACAGTCGGCGCACTGTAAAACACAATACACATCGAGCACAATGTCTGAAAGAAGGTATCCATCCACTGCTCGAACGTGAAAGGTAGATCCTTGTCAATTATGTTAAAGTCTTGTGAGAATCTGTTTGTTATTCTTCCTAGAGGAGTTGTGTCGAAGAACTTTATTGGAGAACGTAGAACACTGTGCAGCATTTTAGAGTGGAGATTTCTTGAAGACTTCACAGTACACGATCTGAGAACGCCACTGTACGCACATAGGATTGCAGCTGAAAATAAGAATAGTTGTACATTCATTAATTATTCGATTAGTTTTACGTTAGGTTAACACCACTGACTGTACAGTTCTTATGATAGCAACATAATAACCTTAAAGGACACTAAATATGTGTTGTCAGAAAGCTACCTTTTGCGAACTAAATTTATTAATATGTTCTTGTTATAGCAATCGTAACGGAGTAGAAAGCTAACCTTGCCGAACACTAAATAAGTTATTATAAATTCGTAATAAACTTTACTATCAAAGAATACAATGAATATGTTCTTGACATAGTAATAATAACGGGGTAAAAAGCTAACCGTTGGTAAATGTGTTGTTCGATAAATTCGATAAATTCGTAATATTCTGAATAATGTTCTTGTTATAGTAATACTAACTGGGTAAAAAGCTAATCTTTTGGAACACTAACTAATGTTATTATAAATTAGTACTAATAAAGAAATGTTAAAGAAGATGCATTTGGAGAATACTAAATATGTTCATGTAATAGTAATAAGTAAGGGATATACAACTAACCTTGCAGAACCCCAAGCGCAAAGTAAACGCCGATATAGCAAGCGTTGGAATGACTGGAAGGGACTATGTCTATGTGATTGGTGACATTGTGGTGCTGCACGTGGTCCTGTGCCCACACACTCAGCCATATGTTAGCCAGAGACACTGTCACGTAATTCATGAAGTACAGGCCGACTATCGCCGCCCAGTGAAGACTTCCAAAAGCATTTAGAAACTTTGACAACATTCCGGACTTCATCTGATAAATAGAAATTTGAAATAGATTAGCATACATTATGATAAATTGGGATACACGGTATATGCCATGTTAAAACGTTAATATAAAGTAATATAATTATGCACATATTAATAGCATATTTATAATGCTGATATCATATGTATATGTATTTACCTTCTAATTATCATTCACTATGAATATATTGAAACCATTTATTTCTCACTGCGCTGAGTCCATGATGCTCGTCCTCCATGAGTTTTCCGAGTGTTTTTTTACTTTCCGTATCTGCGTTTCCGTCTGACATGCAAGACCCCTTTCTGAAACAGTTGCCCCAATAGTTCTACAGTAACGAATAATGCGGCCAATAAAGTGTATCAGGCACATCTACACTGTATACATATATGTTCCATACAGTATAGTTTATATAATTGTTTCTTGGTCTGTCAGTAGCGACCGATTCCTACAGTGGCAAGACGTGATATAACTATAAGTGAACTCATCTTGTAAGCGGCTCTCCACCCCAATTTTAATACCAAAATAAATCTATAATGTTCCAGACCTAATGACAGTATTTGACTTTACGATTCGCTTACCCTGTAGACTCAGTCCTATCATCAATGTTCCAAGAATACTGTCCTGAAACAAATCAAGTCTGGTCTACATTTTGTGGACGACTCCTACGGGTAGTCCAGAGCACCCTTTCATGAAGCTACTATGAGAACATTAAGGCTCTCGTAGCAATCAATGAGATATACACTATTTATATACATGAATGGCCCTTTAGTGGGTATACGAGAGCTTCATGAAAGACTAGCATGGATGATTAGAACAGCGAGTGAACCATGTATTTGAATGGGAATTGGAATTCATGTTGATGTACGCCCAGATTAACTACTGCCTTCAACACTTTCGGGAAATAGAATCCTTATTGATGACTTCCTCTGTAGCTGTAGATAAAGCATAGCCACTTGAACAACAACGTTGATGTCAAAATAACATGCAGTGGACCGCCTTGAATTGAAGAGATGCACTAATAGAGATGCACTAACAGAGCAGAGAACAATACAATGATACGATCATCTTCCAGAATACGCAGTCACCTTTGTCTCCAGATGGTGATGAGGATACCACCTGCCTTAGGACACTGTCACGTGACATGAGCTCCTCGTAGGATCCCCTCTCTTCCACACGTTGGTTGTTGATTACGAAGATGGTGTCCACGCGGGATAGAACGGAGACGTTGTGAGTTACAAGTATGCGCGTCTATAAACATATTGAACCTGCATGATATTATTGGCATACGTAGCAAACATTGCATCATAACATTATTATTAAATAGACAAATAACACACCACAAACAAATGCCAGTAACTGTAATAAACAATCCCATTGGAAACCTAGCTAAAACCTTTCAAATACCACTGAAAGCTAGCGAAATCCTAGCACTATGACTTACTATAAACTATTGGATTCGCATTAGGCTTAGTATGAACACACTGGAATATATACATAGTATAGTAGTCCACTAATTTAAATATTTCACAATCAACATACTTGGCAGTAAACCATTCCACAAGACGAACATGCACATAGAGGTTACATTTAATTGACATGAATGACATGTTACCGGAATTCAAGTAATCAGCATCAATAACCTTATCTTTGAGTAATCCGCCATTACCGATGACTTTGTCGAAGATGTGTTTGCCGACGTGGGCATCGACTGCACTGAGGGGGTCGTCCAGGAGGTGAATGTCGCCGTCACTGTACACAGCCCTAGCTAGAGACACTCGCTGTTTCTGACCCCCACTCAGGTTGACGCCCTGAGTAACAAGGGAGACATGCCTACAATGTACATACAAGGGCAAGGCAACATTGCCCTGGTATCGCTTCTCAGAGCTCTCATATTGGCTATAAGACCCCCCGTAAGTCCCCGATGGTCATGTATAAGAGATCGTTACGAGATCGGCATGGTCTCATGTTGGATGCGAGAGCTTCGAGAAAGATACCCTGTCAGTTTTGAGATGTTAGGTTGAACCAGCTTGAACGTTCCTATAGACTAGTATACTACAGTCAAATGGCAGTGGTTTACACGAGTATCTCTTCTTGGATACGAGAGCTTCGTGAAACGATACTCAGTTCATACATGTGGAAACAGTATTAGACCATGAAATATTTACTTAAATATTATAGTAATGCAAATACGAGTAATATGTAATAACGCAATCACCTTTTCACCAATCTCGGTTTGGTCGCCTCCCGGAAGTGTATCAAGATCAGGTCGCAGGGCGCATGCGTCAATAATCGCTTGGTATCGTTCACTGTTGAACTCGTGTCCAAACACAATGTTCTGTTCAACTGTGTTGTTTTGTACCCATGCTTGCTGTGGCGTGTATGATATGGACCCCTGCATCAACAGACGACATTGCAATTGGTTTAAACTTTATTCCTGAATCTTATATATTTATAAATGCCATTTTGGGTCTGATGATGAAATGAAAATACATTATTTTTAATTGAGCCTATTCCAAATCACATTAACAGAATAGTATTGGTCACCTACAAGCATCCAACCGAAATGACATAGTTACTTTCAAGAAGAGACGGACGATAGATACAATTCAGATATGTTTTATGGTACCTGAACGTCAATTGTCCCCCGTAGAATGCTCATCTCTCGCAAGATGGCGTTAATGAGAGCGGATTTGCCCGAGCCTACTTGTCCAACCACTGCAACCAGTCCACCGCGGGGTACGCTCACTGAAATACTGGTACCACAAAGAACATACTTATAAATATCTATCAGATGTACAAATAGAACACGCAGTTGTATGCGTTACTGTTGGACATTCACGAAATTACAATCGATGACATGGAATTATGTACTTACTCTTGCAACACTGGAGGTACGGTTTTGTCCCATGAAAATGAGGCTCTCTGGATCTGCACAGCAAAGTCTACAAGACAATTATTAGTCGACCAATTAATAGTACTCCAACATGTGTTTAGAAACCCTGCTGCGTTAAAAATAGATTGTCAAAGCTATTTCACCATATATTTAGTCATCATGTAAAGCAATAGACATACCTGTGAATGCAGAGGGTTCCCTATCAGAAGGTTGTTGCTCATCTTGGAGAAGAAACGTCTGTATTCTGCCGACGTGTGTTTGCAACTGAGGACATATTTCATAAGATGTACACTCATAAAAGTGTTAAGTTTTTTTTATACTATGACACAATATGTCACCCATGTCTGTGTCTGATGCTATTGCCCTTATGTTCAATGTTCTTAAGTCAAAGTTAGCGGTATACCGTATTGTATTAGCATCTAATAGAACATTAGAAAAATATTATGGTTAAGACCTACCCTCGCCACGTCGTTAAAGAAATCAGGTGTCATACCCAACCCCCGTCGCAATATCTTCAATAAGGAAACGGTTGAAAAAATAACTGAAGCGTCAAGATGGGTGTCATTGTTCCAGAAGACGTATGCTCCTAGGGTGAGAGCGGACACCTGGAAAGGTTGACGGTAGTTTAGTTTAGTTTAAACATATGTTTAATATTCACAATAGAAATATAGAAAGGGATTTGGTACAAGTTATGCCAACTTAGGAAAGGAAAATGCTCTTGGAATATTTTCATTAGATGCATTATATGGTATTACTATATATAATACTATTATATTGATTTTAACAGGAAGCCATGGAGAGAGAGAGAGAGAGAGAGAGAGAGAGAGAGGGAGAGACAGAGAGAGAGAGAGACAGAGAGAGAGGGAGAGAGAGAGAGGGTGAGAGAGAGTGAGAGAGAGAGAGAGAGGGAGAGATAGACACACAGAGAGGGAGAGAGAGAGAGACAGAGAGAGGGAAAGAGAGGGAGAGAGAGATAGAGAGAGAGAGAGATAGAGAGAGAGAGAGAGACGTATCTACTTCATCATAAAGAATCCGTGTTTTCAACAACAGGTTCCTGCTCATTGGCAAGCATAGCCAACAGTATCGGTACTAGGTATAGTACGTGTAGTGATCTATTCCTACCATGAATGGAGCTACTGTCGTGGACAGCAGCAAGGGAATCTTCAGAAGGAAAATATCTGACAGAACATCCAGTTCCTCCTCTCTTTTTCTTGTAACTCTGTCTCCAAAACAAGTCTCCCAGGCATGCAGCTTTATTGCCTACAAAATATGTTGTAACAAATTGCACAATGACATTGTATGACTGCCTAGGCATGCGTTAAGGGAATACGATCAGAGATTACGTTGTCGTGTTGGACCGAATTGAAGTTAAACATGCTAAGTGCATGTACTTGTATACATATATTCGCTTTTGTACCTCAAAATGTCGCTTCACAGCTATAGAATAGTCAAAATACAATTACAGTTTACATTTCCAGTAAAACCCGAACAATCAGTAACATCTCAATTTCCTATAGTTATAAGACTAAGGGGAACACGGTCAAAATAACCTTTCACGGCCACTGGCACCAATAAGCATACATCGTGTCTATGGTACCATCTTCACTAACCTTTATACCAATTAATATTTCGGTCAACAGTTTCATCCTGCGATCCTGTTTCTCCATTCTTCGCTTCAGAAGTCGCTGCATTCGCCTGGCTATGTGGACGTGTATGATGACCAGCACCAGACAGCCGACCAGGGACAGCGCAGAGGCCGCACCCAGCAGCCAGAACAGCTGCGCAAAGGCAGCCACGATGTTGAGCGGACTGAGAAACGACCAGGCCACGTAGCTGTACGCCAAACCAGCCTCGGCAGCATCCGTGGACACCAGAGTCAGCATCTTACCCACAGGATAGCTCCTCCTTCCGGTAGCCGATAGGCGGAGTGACTGGGAACGTGAATTGAGATGAGGTGGATTTAGAATTTATACGACGTGTACGGAAGCGTAACATTTCCTGAGATCTGATCACCAACAAAAACAAAATAATAATTCAAGCGATTAATCATTCTCGTCAGGATAAATACATAAATACATCATTCACTCTGGTAACATATTCATTTATTAATTATTTAATTACAAAATAAAGTATAAATGCATTAGACAAAGAAACGCACAAGCAAGTGCATAAATAAATACATTCATAAAGGTAAATAAATAAGTATTTATATATAATATGAATGAACGAATAAATATGCAAACAAATAAACAAGCAGATAAATAAATAAAAATACAGTCAAAACAACGATTTAAAAAAGGTATAAACTGTATTAATTTAGGTTTTGATTTAGCTAGTGTTATTACATGAAACATAGAACGAGACCTAGTGTCCTCAACGTCATACCTTTTTGTATATGGCTATCATCAGTATATTCTGCGTAGTTATTTCTAGCTTGTTCCTATTGTATATGAATTGTTGGTACACTATGCTGTCTAATCCTTGTACGATGAATAATGAAGCGGCGAGAAGTATTCCTTGTTGTACCCCACCCCATGGTTTTTCTACGTAGGAGATTAAAGTCCTGAAATGTAATACTAATGAATTCAATAGTAACATCAAAGGTAATAAGCACATTATGTCAAGATGTACAGGAAATATTAATAATTTTCAAATTTTAATAACAATCGTGATTGTCATGTTCCGGTTACTTGGGTCATTTTATATAGACTAGAAAGACATTGTGGATAATGAGAAAACGGAATATCTTAAATCCGTTTAAACGTGTTACTACAGTATTGCAATGCTGTCGCTTATCTCTAATTGTTACTTAATTATATTCTGAAATAGTTACTAACGCTGTCCATAACTGAGATAAAACTGGCATCTTGAAGTTATGGTAATGCAATTAGCTTCCTGAAGAAGTACCTTAGGTGCATTGGAGCTATCCAGAGTAGTATGAGACACACAATATGAAGAGACTGAATAAACGCAAAGTTCCATTTCTGAGTCTTCAAAATAGTCCAGATAAGCGATGGCTCTCGGGGTGGCGTTGCTGCCGATTGTTGTTGATCTGTACTGCGTTTCTCGTGGTAGATATTTCCATTGGTCTCGTAATTGTTGGCATCGACTCGTTCATAGTACCTACGATGTGTCATAACATTTGATGTTAGAACATGTCATCATCATAATATGTCATCATCATCATCATCATCATTAATAATACTATTAGAAATTACTATTGCTGTTCTGATTATATTAATTATAATTATTCAAATTACTTAGTGATTTGTTCCATCTCGATGGCGTAATCGGGAATGAATTATCATTCTCGACATGTGGGCAAGATATATATGGTCATTGAATGATGACTGTTATCTATTCTTAAATAACCGTATGGTAGTATAACTACCCTGTCTCGTGAAGTTCATTCTTCCAAGCTGTCTGGAACCCAGAGTACTGAGTCTTGTATGTACAAGGGGGACACAGCGGAGGGATGTCGTCATTCTCCAGTATCTTCTTACTTCCCAACTCCAGCAAACTGTAGGGTAAACGGGAAACACAGTGTGCACATTGTATAGACCTGCTAATTGATGGTTCAACAAGAACAAATGTAATAATGTATCCAATTTGGAATACTTGCTATGAATGGTAACACTATTATCCTGTACATTACATATAGTGTAATATTTTTAAATACAGTACTACACACTATTGTAATCATTGTGTTATGATTACGATTAAGATTATTATTATTATTATTATTACTACATGTATTATTATTGTCAGAACTTATCACTTATCATCAGTATTATTATTATTATTATTATTATTAATTTCAAATGTAACATATTTGTAACATCACAATGACCTTATATCATGAATTACAACAAGAAATTGGCCTCAATTCTACATTTTGTCTCGAATTTTAATAATGAATGCGATAGAAAATAATAATTCATTTTCTAGCCATCTAGAAACAATTCAAAATGTATGCATTGTACATGTATTTTATTACGCATATATAAGGTAATGAATGTCTTCTAAATCTTGACATACACAACAGCTGTGCATAAACATGTAGAATGTACAACAACACAGGAAAGCATCTACTGGCGAAGGATGCAGATGCCAGGACGAGTTGTGTGTATTACCTGCCTGGCCATGTGAGGGCTGCAGATGCCAGGACGAGCTGTGTGTATTACCTGCCTGGCCATGTGAAGGCTGCAGATGCCAGGACGAGTTGTGTGTATTACCTGCCTGGCCATGTGAAGGATGCAGATGCCAGGACGAGCTGTGTGTATTACCTGCCTGGCCATGTGAAGGATGCAGATGCCAGGACGAGCTGTGTGTATTACCTGCCTGGCCATGT
>JAUTBV010113924.1:0-13916 GCA_032361325.1 Lepetodrilus fucensis
GCAGAATTTCTACTAATTGTTTGATGTTTGTTTATTTTTGTATGAACCGGAATTTCCGTGACCTTTTGTGCAATAGCTTATAGTGATTCAACTTCGTTGTTTTAGATAGAAAATTAGACTCAAATGTTTGTTTCTGTCCAGAATGTAACGTTTTGCAAGGGATGTAACAGTAGTTCTTCATCCTGGCTGGTTATGTGGTCATGCAGTCTATATACTTTGACAGTTATGTAGGATATGCTGTTTGATGTCCCAGATGTAACTAGGTGACTGAAATACCTATTTCCCCTAGCAAACAAGTGTTAAGAGGTGCGTTACTCTGTCATGTTTAACATCTAAACACAGACAGCTAAATAGTAGTGCAGTAGTGCCGTAGTGTCGTAGTGCCGTACCTTGCTGTAGTCGAGATTTGGAATGTCCGGACTGGTGTCTACATGCGCCCGCACTAAGGCGGTGATGAGGCTGACTGGGGGAGATGGGGGACTTTCTTGGGGGGACTTGGGTTTGGATGGCAAGCGGCCTCGACGTCCTTTCAAACTGTCTGTTCTCACAACTGAAAACGAAAATATCAAATAAAATACACTGTCGTTGTATACATAAATGTTAATACAGCGTTATAGTTACTAATGTTACTAGTAAATACACCAGACGAAATAGTGTATGAGTATGGTGGCTGATTGGTATCGTACTGGCGAGATAATTTAGATTAATTTGTCGTTAACATCGCGGACAACATCTCATACACAATAGAACGTAATGATTTCAATAACGGTTAACGATTATATTTCATGTCTAATCAAAGTTAATAGAATTACACTTTCAATCATCAAGACTTCTACTTCCCATACGCAAGTATTGGAACGCTATATTTCATAGTGTATTATTACTAGATAAGTACAGCATGTATGCGTTCATTATGAACTATCAGTATCAACTTTAGCAACCATCTGACTATTCACAATCGCAATGCATACTAAGTTCAACGTGTATAACTTTGTAAATATCAGATGCTACATGGACAGATTCGGCAATCCATTGCAAGCAGAAATCTTTCAAATAAAGATATCAATTATCTAAATGTATTAAACACTCTGATAATATAACAATGCTGCTACATTTCCTCTGAACATAACATCATTCTGCCTAGATTCAGTGATGAACATCCAAAGGCGGAATTCAATGGATGGTTTTGTTTAGGATGCAACGCGAGTGCTTGCGGTTCTCAAACCAGATAGTGATGGTCCTAAGGAAAGTGGCTTAGCCTATCTGTTAATCATAACCCATATAGCAACCCACGTGTATTCTCAGTGGCCACGCTAGTTGGCATTGATTCATTCAAGCCGAGCTATGAGGATTGTCCAAGATGGGCGCCACATGTGCAAGGTATCGTCTGCCCGGGGGGCACGTGCCCGCGTGCATAGCAGACGAACATGGCAGGGCCTCCTCGACGCGTGCGCTCTGAGCAAACACTCATTAATTCCCTCTTACTATCTCAAGAGGTACTTATGGGGTCACAATGCATGTAAATACTTTAGGAGAAAATGCCACCAGCAGAAATAGTTTCATCGCTTAATGTTTTCACATTCTCCTAGATGTAAGAGAAACAGTTGTTTCTGAATCCAGATTTGTTATATGTAGAAAATAAATTAGTTATGTCATCATTGTTTCCCCTATTAGATGGTTTAGGGCGGCACTAGCTCACGCTAATAACTATAACGGAATGTAGATCACACTGCATAGGGATTTCCACGTCCAGACAACGTAAGCAATACGATGTCGCAGACGAAGACTTGTTTACGGACTAAACAAAGACAACTTTGAAAAGTGATAGGACTGAGCGGATTTCAACGCTCATCCTTGGTATCAGACTCCAGTCTCTACAATCTATCAAGTCTACACGGGAATAAAAGCTTGATGGGCTAGGAAAATAGACGAACATATTATTTTAGTAATCAAGAGTATGTTGCTGGATGTTTGAGAAACCTGCACGTGCTGGCATGATTCCCAACAGATCGATGTCAGAACATTCTCAGGGATTCTCCTTGCAATTGCATGTGCAATTGAACAGAATTCACATATAAATAGTCTGCTGGGGCCTATATCTATCTATGCCTTGCTATGACGTGCATCATCAGTGTCAAGATATCTGGTAGGTAGCAATGGTCATTTGACCATCAAGTATTGCTCAAAGAGTCGCATCTACTTTATTGACTTCCGGTATAGTTCAGAAGGTCTTTACTCATACACATCTACCTAAACACATTGTAAATGCATAGTAGACTCTTTTGTCCCTGCAAAATACTATTCCTTTCGCATTTATTCAAAGCAAAATTTCTCATGAGCCACAATAGTTATTTGGCGTCATGATAATTAAACCGTTAATTAGCGGGACGTGTTGGGCTACAGATGGTCAGCTACTATAGAAGCAGATACTGACCTTCTTTGACCATGCCGACTACCAGACATTTCTGAAAGCGACAGAACTGACACCGGTTTCTTCTCCTCTTGTCCACGGGGCAGTTCTTGTCTGCTAGGCACACATATTTGGCATTCTTCTGAACTGTGCGCTGCAAGGCAAAACGTATTCATTATCTTCTAGGAGACACAAGGAGGACTTTTGCATACGTTGTAGAAACAGTAAAGATTGGGCCATTCTCTCTAGAAGCAACTGTGGGACCCCGGGGGGATCAGACGGAAGCTTATACCGCATTGTTTTGCTGCATACAAGGGCGGGTTATGACGTGAGCTTTCTACGATTTACGTCAAAAGGGATTCCCGCAAGGTGGGGCTTTGCCTCAGGTCTTATTGTCACTGGTAATGAGGCACAAGCGTGGCTGCTCCCGGGAGCGGCAACGGTGTTTTGTCTTCACTGTTTACACCTCGAGGTATCATACTCAAGTCACCAGCGTTGCATATTTTGGTTCAATTACACAGACGGTTCTGTGGGAGTCAACATTCATGGGAAAATGGTGTTGGAGAAAAACAAAATATTTATGTGTAATATTTTAGAAGAACGTCAATGTAGGTTTATTGTGGGATTGGTACCTTGAAGAATCCCTTGCAGCCTTCGCAGGTTCTGACGCCGTAGTGCTGGCAGGCAGCGTTGTCTCCGCACACGGCACACAGCAGACATTCTTTGGTCGGTTGGTCTCTGGGGGGTGAGGACCGCGATGATCCAGGGGTGGGTGGGGTGGTGGGAGACTGCAACTGATACTTCTGAACGTCGAGACTGAAACAGACATAAATTGAATGAGATACAACTCATTTAGTAACATACAAATTGTATAGATCGGAATGTATTTTATGTATATTTGAAAACTGTGAAATAATAAAAGTATTTACATTAATTATAGGGTGTGACACTCATTGAATGTTCTAAGTATACTTACTTCCAAATATAATACATATTAATAATCATTGTATTTATACTAATAGAATTAAATGAGAAAATAATCGTGTTCATGTATTGTTTACAGCGAGTACCTTATTGAAGTTAATCATATAATTATACACTGCCTGGTGAACGAACTATCAACGTGGACAGTAATTCATACAGAAAATATCGGTATAAATAGCATAGTATGCTGTTCAACTCTATGCTATGGAGACATAGTTAGGAACACATGCAGTGTGGAGTTATAGGGCTGTTCATGCGAACACGTTGATCAGTTGTGTGTTGGCGTTGATAATTAGTACGTAACCAGAGGCACGGCGGCTCTGTGTCAAGGATGCGCTCTCAGACCACGCATTTTGCCAGGGGTGCATCATTAGTCGCTTTGAATGTCTCGCAAACAAAGGCCCTGCATATGGCTTACACTGCTATGGAATCGTAGGCTTAGACTTTGCTGGGGCCATTTCTACGTGTAAGGATCATCAGCTAGCTTTGTCGGATATGGGACTGTTCATTATCATAGCTACAACTCGTGTACCGGGGCATTATCTTGAGTTTCAACTGAAGCGGTCTTAAATGCACGTTTACTTATTTCTCAGTCTTCCAAGTAAAGGTATGCCAATGTATTAGTCTGTGTTCTGCTATAATATGTGTGTGTGGAATACATGTAATATAGTATTAATATGACCATAGCTATATGTACGAAATATGTGAATAATGAGTGGATGTTGTTAAAATTGTTACGCACCCGTCAGATATCGGTGGAGTTGGTATAGTGATGGAAGGACGTCGCTGCAGATGCTGCCCGCCCATTTGAATACTAATGTCTCCTCTATAGGAGGTAGGCACAGCACGGCTGGAGAAGGAGAAATTTGAGTTCGTTCTTGTCATCGCCGGGCTTCCGTAGAATGACGAGGAGAAGGCTGCGTACGCTGGAGTCTCCGTGTTGTACGGACTGGTGCTGTCGTACCCGGCATGGTACAGTGCCTGTTTGTGCTCCAGCTCGGAAAAGTTCATGTGCGACTGAGAGAAGAGATCTGGACTGTCCGTGTATGGCTGTTTCATGAAAGGTTTCTGGTTCTCCAAGAACCTCTGAGAATAATAGTCAGTATCACTACCACCGAAGGTCTGGAAGCCTTCCTCGTATGGCACTGATGTGCTTCCATACTTTTCGTGTGCTAACGGCGAGTGTTCCGAGTACAGAGTGTACGACGATGCCTGTTTGGCCTGGTCACGTTGCTGGAGGGCGAAGTTCCCTTCAAATGTGTAGGTACTGGGGTAGGCGTTGGTTGGTTGTGGGGTGTGGTCGTCGGACTGGTACCCTACCAGACTGGATTGGCTCCCCTCGAAGCCCTGCGAGAACGTCTCTGCAGACATATCTTCGTTTGCATACACCGGATCTGACTGAAATTCGTGCAGCGGAAGCGAGAAGGAGGCCGAGAACACCCCAATATCCGCCATGGTGGTCGGTGGAGTGACACTTCCAGAATATGCCGCCCCACTGAAGTGACTTCCTCCCATCCCAGGGGAGGTGTCGTAGGAACTCTGAAATAGCGAAAACAGCAATGAAGAACAACATATATTTATGACACATATCATATCAGTATAGTACAGTAAACATGTTGATGATTTTTTTTTACAATGACGTTAGTAATTTGTTGACAACATTTTATATAGCCTACTTCACACGACTCTGTGGATGTGAGAAATGAAAAACAATCTCCAAACAAACAAATGTATTTGGTTATAATTGCTATACTTTCATGGAAATGGAATTATACTTCTGTTTTGCTTTTGCTGTATTATCACAAACTCGGTTTAAGCTAAAGTAATTAGTTGTGTAAAGATGTGCAGTACCCATATTGTTCTAGACGACAATGTGTTCGGGAACAGACCGAAATATTGTCGTGAATCGTGATCAGTGTGTTGACTCGCCATACTGCCCACGGGACAAAGCAACAATCATATCCGACTGCTAAGGAAATTCTGTACCGAAAAATTCATTATAGAAGCGCACACTTTAGCTTCTTGATGAACTTGGCGATGCCAACGGCGGTAAAGGCTTGATAGAAAAGTTCTAGACCAATGACTTGGATCATAATTGTTTCTTCATAATTTCGCACCATATGTTGAAGAATAGCACAAGCATGGTTCAATCGAGGTATCAGTTAACGCAATAGATGTAAAAATAGTTAACACCAACGTTAGAGGTGATTGGACGGGTATCTATGACATGTGGTCAATCTGTTAATATCGACCAATCAAACGAGGCGTCTTGTCCTGAGACAGATAAACACGTGTGACACGTGCTGCGATGCTACGAGTTATGATTGGGGTCAGCCAAGGCACACGTCTAATCGGAACAATTTAAATATAGCAAAAGTCTGGGTTTGTTGTGTGAAAGGAGCTAACCGCAATTAATCCATTCTGAATCGTTCAACTGTAGAGCCACAAAACCCATGAATGATAATAGAGGGCTCATTAGAATAGGAGATAGGAAACTAACGGAGTGAATCACAGCCAGTGACATGCTAAATTACAAGTACAATCTCAATGAACAACGCTGGCAACTGTCGTGGTGAAGATTGGACGCACCGCTACATCGTATAAGACTCGGTAAATTGACACTCAAATACTGGCATGGGATAGGTGTTTGTTGAATAACGTATGCAAACACGATTATTTATTCAGTGAACGATAGCAGAGAAAGTACCTCAAGATGTACGGATAATTATTAAGTACATTTCTATAATTATTTAGCAATTCCAAGTCAAGAAAATAATGCATTTTTAATAATTAAAGAACGTATAAATATTATTTGGAATGTTGAAAAAGTAGAAGAGTTTAATTTACAAACAAAAATAATTATCAAAAGAATATCCAATTTGATATTTTCTAAAAAAACATATATTTATGGGAGAAAATACATGTGTTTATTCTTTTAGAATGTATCTAAATAATTTGCCTCACATATTCAAAGACCATAAATAGTACATAATGCAGATATGTTTGTATCAGGCGGCACTCCTTCATAATTACTTGATCAATTCTCTCGTATACAACTTCTTGTTTAGTCGATCTAAGATATATAGTCGAGATGCACCTACAGTTTAGACTGTAAAAACTTACGCATGGATGTTCTGACAGCAAATTGCGTAAAATAAAACTAACTTTTATGTTCGTCTAACAGTGTAAATTGAGAAAACCGTAATTTCCTTGGACGATATACTTTACCAGTCTAATTTTACTCACGATTTTAATTAAATGCGTTTAGTATATTGTCTTCCCAGTTCACTAAACAGAGTGGCGCTCATGTACACCTCAAATTTTGTAAAACTAATTTTTAATGTCAGCCGTACCCCGGATATCCGGGAAATACCGTGGTCAATAGATGATATTAAAAACCGGAACTGACCTGAGACTGTAGGAGCAACATTGGTTTATCAAGACTGGCTGAGGGAGTCGTCCCGGGGGTTGAATCTCGGAGAGTGTGGAGGACCGGGAGCTCTAGGGAAGCCGACACAGGTGTGGGCGCTGTTATAGGGGGCGTGGCTCGAGACACCTCCGTTGAGAGACCTGCAAGAGAACAAAAGCGTTATAGACTTGCCATAGAAAAATATACGTGTAGACCTGCAATAGAAAATATCGTAATAATATCTTATTTCTAGACCTGTAATATTAAACATGCCAGCAGATACAGTGTGTAGACCTGAAATATAATACACTTGTATATTATGTATAGACCCGTAATATAGTTTGTAGGTCTATAATAAATTATATTTTGTAGACCTGTAATATAAAATATTATTTCTAGACATACGATATAAAATACATATTGAAGACCTTCCATAGAAAATAATATTTCTAGATAAGGAATATAAACTACCATGTCTAGATAAACCTGGGTTAATGAACATAATTTCTAGTTCTGAAAAGTATAGTGTGTAAACCTGCAATAGAAAATACTGTTTAACTATAATAATATATCATGCCTCTGGATAAAATGAAGATATATATAATTTGTTTTGAACATGATTAAATTATGCTAAAACATTAACATATTTAACAGTGTTTAACGTAAATGCGTATCATAAATATGTACTACAGTAAACAACAATTCACACTACTCAAATTAAAGCGCATTTAAATATTAAGGAAAACGAATAACAAAGTGTACATGTATATAGATTACATATTGTTTCCTATTTCGTATTATATAATAATACCCGACACGGTATAATCGAACTACTGAACATCGACCGAGATCAAATAATTTAGAAAATAAATATTAAACTTTCAGTCAAAACGATAATATTCGGTATACACAAAATAGGTACCACATGCCAGCAGATATGGATTAAAATCCAATAAATAATTAAACTAGGCTTTAACATACATGCGGGAAATACATTATAACAGACGTGTCAAAACCAAATATAAATACGAGAAGATGAGGGTGAAATTAATTCGATGAGTATTTAATTGCAAGCATGATACGGGACTGACTTTAGTGTAAAATAATTAGTTATAGTTTGGACTGCTTACAAACTATCTCAGGCCTTCATCTAGCGAAGAAAACGCATGAACGAATTATATCGGCATTAACATTATGCAGTTTATATCTATATTAACTTAACATTATACGTATTACATGATATTACATTTTATTAATTTTAAAGTCTAATAAAGAATAAATGCCTAATAATTAAGCAAATCCGTTTCAACGATACTTCAACACAGCTCAGATGAGCATACAAAGTTATGGAATATCCCTGCGATAGCAAAATAAATATTATAAGTACTTACAGAGTGGAATTGTAGTCGTGGCGACTTTCAATGAGAAGTAATACTAAATCTACAGAGCATCGTCTTTTATAGCTAGCATAGCATAACGTAAGACTGTTCAAACTGTGAAAAATCATGACAGCTTTGCGAACAATGTACGAATGATACACATATATGACACATCGTTCGTGACGTGTTTTTGAAAAAGGGACGACACAGCCTTATAAATTAATACGTCAATATTAACTAAAATATTGTAGAGATTATATTATAGTTTTAAATTATATCATTAGAAGAACGTCATGACATTATTCTATATATCCGCCTATGCGTCATTATTTAATACAAGTAATACGCACTTGATTGGATCAGGTGCAGGAAAGCTGATCGTAAGTATAGTAAAGCGTTAAACACCTTCGTCAAATATATGATAGTTATAAGTTTTGAAGATAAAAAAATAATAAAGCTATGGCAGTTTATGGTAAATAATGTCTATGATACATGAAGATCAACTAACTTGGACACTATTTACACCTCACTCCGAACATATGCTGCCCGTTACGCGAGGGTTGGATGTATACAGCGTTCAGGCTATGGCAAGATGCGCATAGATGTTGGAATACAAACAAGTTATAATCTTTCAATTCCTACCTTGGTTAGCAGCATGTGTCGGATTGTATGAAGAAAATGTTGACAATAGCGCTCTATATTTCATTTTGCACCGAACTTTGTTAAATAGTTTGCAAAACTCTAGTCTGTCCTGATTATAGATTTCAACCAATCAGCGCACAGGACGGGTCTTTGTTATTCCTGTAGTCAATATCGTTGTGGTGAAATTTAACACTAATTCCTCTATTTCAATTTGTCAGCGCTTCGGGTGCAGTAATTGTTCTGAAAGTTCCATGGGATGTTAAACTTATTATCATAATATAACATTTTCCATATACTCAATATACCTCATAAGCACAGAATGCATGCGTTCTTATATTCTATTCCCATCAATATAGTTAGTTTTTTTTCTTTCAGTAAATGTGATATATTCGATGTTATCTTACAATAACTTGCAAATTGGAATTATATCGTTTATAAAATAACATTTTTTTCATTTTGTATTACTACTTTACAGCTGATATTTTTTAACAATAGTTACTTGAAAATGTTAAGCAAATGGATCAGATCTCACGGAAATCATTGCGAAACCAGCAGCTTTATTAGTACCATAGGGAATGCTTGCATGTTAAAATGTTTATGAATCGCTACCTATGATATATTATGTTCGCATATTCTCCTTGACGGTTTACAATTAACATTCTAAACGGAATATATTCCCCACGCTAGTTGGATAAAATCTTAGATATTGAGAACTGCTTTTCAATAATGCATGTTTCGGCTTCAGTGTTCAACAAAGGAATGTTTCTAAGACTCAGAGACGATAATATTCCTATGTTTACCTATGCATATCTATATCTACCCATCTACGATTTCAGCAGAACATATATAGATAACCACATCGACGATCGTATACTTTTCCTTGGACGATACAGATACGTTCAAATGATAGATACAGTTTCTCTCTAGTTCTTGCTTGTTCTTCGTCATGCATGCATACTGCAGTAGGTATGTGGTAAAATTATTTTTTAAATAATAATAATAAATAATAAGTTTTAAAAATCATAAACGAGCATTCTCTTCCAAAGAATAGACATGCATGCTAGTACTTCGACTGGTATGAATTAAACAGTCGCTTGTGACAATCCCGTATCTCAATGCGTAACGTACGGGCTTATCAGTTGCGAGTTTTAAAGCATGATGAATTGGCTAAGTCCCTGAACGCTCGGTGACATTTCAACATCGTCTCTTTACAAAGCGCTCAAACTCCGTTCCAACTTTGTACTACGACAGCGAATAGGGCAATTTTCCATCACAAATGCCAAGGGTGAAAATAACATATGGAATAATGACAAATGTACCAGTTTACAATTAATTATTTACGATTTGATTGTCGAAATTAGGCAGGATAATCGTTCACGACTCCCTAGATAGAGCTTCCAGTAGAGGATCATTAGTCAGTTAACTAGTTGAAACAATCGCCCCTATTTCCGCTCTCGCGGGAGAGTTACCCGCCCTGAATGACCGAGCGTGTCAGTTTGTCTATCCGCTGTATTCCTACGCCAATGCGAATCTAAGTACGTGATCGCATAAAAATTTTAAACAACGGTCGAGTAATCGCGGTAAATGATATAGGTAAAAGAGTTCCACCTGGAAAATCTCACAATCTGACATGAAACCAAAGTATGAAGAGTCAACACAGACTCGGAGGCCAGCGAGTAGAACTACATTTGTTTATCGTCAGTTTGAACAATCTCATGTCGGAGCCGCACATTGTTTAATTTCTCGCCCTGATTTTATCGCGAAGTTGTCATATTTTTGTGTGGTCTACCTCTGCCGGAAGTAATTCAAACTCATGAAACGTTTTCAATTGAAGCATATTTACTTCTATAAGCATCGGACTCGTCTCAAAGGGGAAGCCCGACTCGCATATCCGAATTATAACAACAAGCACAGACTCATTGGATTGGCGTATACGTATATATATCCCTGCGACGCCAGTTGCAGTACTCGAGTAGAACATAGGCCCGTGCCCTGATTCAGGTCAAATACATATAGATTACGTGCATTTATATTTCCTAATACAACTATATCAGCATTTTAAGCAGTATCTTCAACGTTACTGCATCCTATTCCAAGGCTAAACTACTCTTCCCAACAATGTTAATTGAGAACATAAAATATTGTATCTGTTGAAAATGGAAGTCAATCGTATTATGTTATGTGGATGTACACAATGTGTACTTTTATTTAATGTACATAATTTGTAAATATTAAATGGCAACCTTGAAACGTTTCAACATTATTTTGGCAAATAACGTCATTATTCTATTATACTATAGTGTTTCTTCCTAGTTCAATATCTGAATGGCTATTTTGTATTAAGGTTGCATGCCAGTATAAATTACCACCTTGTCGTGACGGGTCTTAACTCTGGACCCGAGATTACGAAACTTTTCTGAATATGATTTCATACTCAACTAAGAATTTTGTTCATAAAACGTCATGTTTTTTAGCA
Source organism: Lepetodrilus fucensis (assembly GCA_032361325.1). NCBI lineage: Eukaryota > Metazoa > Mollusca > Gastropoda > Lepetellida > Lepetodrilidae > Lepetodrilus > Lepetodrilus fucensis. Next base: position 11,301 of record JAUTBV010113924.1, read on the forward strand.
TAGCACGTGAGTTGAGCACAAAAACGTACTCAGAAAAGTTTCGTAATCGCGGGGCCTGTCCGTTCTATATATTACTCGTGATCAGTATACGACAAATACAAACCTGGCTCAGATTATCCATAATGGATGTCTTACTCTGGAAATGTGTACGAATTTCTCCACCCAGGAACTACTCTGTATTACTGTAATATCCGTGTTTCTTCTGTTAGGAAATATCCTCCAATGATGATGATGACAACAACACATCAATTTGGCCTTATTTGACATTGAAGACATGCCATACGTCTACAAATATCCAATGATGTTAATATGTTTATTTGAAATTGGCTATGAAGAATTCTCCAATGGCATCGAATAGTATCACATTGGCAAACACAGCGAAATTAGCACCGGTATTAAGTCTGTTCATGAAGATTCGTGTATCCAGATAAAAACCCACGGTACTATGTGAATCCTCTTCCGCAAACACTATATGAAGCCCGTGCTTCCTCTCCGTGGCCGGTACTAAGACTGTACTGATATCTATAGTTCATGATAAATATATAAGCCTTCAAAATATCACCAGCATTTCATGACATTTTGTCACCTTTAAAAGTCTGAGAATGCCAAATGAAACCTAGCGAGGCCTTCTCGTGCATCAAGATATTCCATACTGGAACTGTACGTTGGAAATACCACCCTGACATTTCCATCCCCCTAAGATACCGGCTATACACTGGCCTGTAACTCTTGACCATCGAGTCTCATATGTCCCAAAACCCTTATATTACCATTAACATTCTTCCGATGCATGCCAACTAGATGACTTCTGAATCTTTAATTGAAAACATTGATAGGGAAAATGTCAATGCTGTATTGTGGATATAGAGCGAGGTGGCGGTTTCCACTAGGCCCGGTCGTTTCTTGCCGCTCCGACCTTTGGAAACGGCAAATGCCACTGAAAATGGTTATATACGACATTTGAGATTCAGTGTATATAAAGCTATGAGAATGGCGATTTGGTGTTTATGTTTTCATTTGGTTAAGGATATCTCACTTGTGTTACTTGATGTGTTTAGGAACACCGGTAGATGTCTACGATTATTATCAAGCGGAAGTAATGGATTATACCATGCGAATAGTGATTACACTGTGAAAATAATCGATTCATTGGATACCAGTTTATTCACTAATCGAACCCGTGAATACGGTTCTCAATTAGGCTACTGTTCGTAAAAAGGATAATCAAGTGTTATAAATATATAGATCAACGCTATACCCTATTGGAGACTTTACCCACTTGGAATAGTTCAATTGAGGGGTAAATATTTAGTTAAAAAAAATCATTTTAAATAATTAAATGTCGATGTCGCGAAGAATATTGTATTTTGTATTCTTACTTTGACTTACAGCGTTAATATGATAGATTGTTCAAGATAATAAATGCCAGCTATTTAAATAATAATTATTTCCTATGAAAGGAAGATTGAAGTTGGAATATCGGTTACATTCTACACCAAAATGCCCCCAAGATAATTCAGCGAATCTTTTAATTGCAAATTGTCTAAATAGACCGACTATTTTATATTCTGTAACAACTATGCGCAGTGCGTGTGCGGGGAAGATGGCACGTGCGGTTGGTTTCGGTGTCTGTATGGGCAGTACAGATCATTTCATCCATTCACATAAACAGCTGTTCCACAAATATCCGCAAACGTAAAAAAAATCAGAATAGTATTTAGTAAATTAATAAATCACTTAATAAGTTAATATCAATATTTATTTTTTTTATGTTTGGGAAATATTAAAATTCGTAAGTTAGTGTTTGTTTTCTGTTTGAATGATTGCGCAACTGCGATTTATACAACCCGTATTATTTTCTAATTTCATTTGTCAAATTTAAACCGAGCAGGCAAATGAAATGCTATTTTATTGACATATCAAAACACAAGGATGTCGGATAATATGAATAATAGTCTATTTTGATTAAGATACATTTTTTAAAGACGGGCGGATTATTTAATATTTAGGCCGCAGTGTAAAATCCATGTTGTTTTGTGTGTGTATTTGTGTTTTATTTTATATTTGGCAGTAGAGAAGAATTTGCTATGCATAAAGTTATGGGTTGGTTTTATATATTTACACCTCATTTTTCAGTAATACTTACTTTATGGTTATTCAAACAACAAACTCCTGGACTAAAAGCTTATGATTTAGTACTAATAGATTCAAAAACAGGTGAAGTACCAAGCCTATTGGCTCTTATTAGTAGATATATCAATACTGCTATTTCAATTGCTTTAATTATCCCTTTAATTTTACCATTTTTCCATAAGCAAAAAAAAACACTACAGGATATTGTATCTGGCACTTGTATTAAACAACTTTCATCACAAAATTAAGATTAGTTTTTAATGCTTTTTTTTAAGCTAAGTGCTTTTTATTTTTTTTATTTTGCTACTGTTGGTGTGTATGTAATATTTATACCAAAAGTATTAAGTGATATTGGATACAGTACTTCTGATATTGGCATAGTTTTGGCACTTGCTCCTTTAATGAGATTTCTAACTCCCTTTTTATTTTTAAAATATATTCAGCTTAATTCAAAAGTATTTAAAATAACTCTAATTAGTGATG
>JAUTBV010113935.1:0-13913 GCA_032361325.1 Lepetodrilus fucensis
TGTCAAACACACAGCGGTGGAAAGCTTTTTGGAAGTACAAACATGATTTTATTTATGTCAAGTGAATGTACTTTGCAATTATAGCTAAGAACTACTAGTAGTCCAAAACAACCATAAATATCTGTGATATTATGCCTTTAATATAATTAACATGAGCTATATTTCCACTGCTCATCATCCATGGGTTTTCTGATAGTTCTACTGTCAAATTTACAATATTCCCAACGGTATAAAAATAGAAATATACATGTTAATAAAACATGATACAAAGATTAGCAGTTTTGCCAAATCTTACTGTGAAATCCAATCTCCTTTAATATGTTCACTCTTTTTGTGTGTTATGACCAATTACCTCCCCCTATCGCGTGAATGATCAGTTGTCTCCCTATGTTTTCAGTGTTCCGTGCAGTGTGGATCTGGCAACAAGCAGCGAGAGGTGAAATGTATGATTGGCCGACTACAAGTGGTCAGCTCTGACCAGTGCCAGAAGCAGACCAAGCCGACCGTCTCACAGAGGTGTTATCGCAAAGCCTGTCTCAAGTTTGTCTGGAAGCCGAAACCTTGGTCAGAGGTATGCGCACTTATTACACGTGATACAGTTTTATTTTACTACTTGGCTTTACCATTATTTATTATTATTAATTCATTGTATTCAAAGACATATACTTTATTGTTATTTACAATGATTACTCCCTGCAGTATTTGCTATGTTGTCGCGGATGGGTGAAAGATGCCTGCAGCGATGTTAAATTCTATAAGCACTCACTCGCCCTATTATTCTATAACGATTTTACTACTATTTACAATTATTACTACCTAATGCTATACTGTAAATCATGAAATTAATGCAAGCAGAATATTAACGCGAAAAATGCGACCGCCGTATTGTCGCATTTAATTGCTGCGTGTTAAAGATAAGACTTGGAGGAAAACATGTATGGAGACATGGCCGTTCGCATTTTTTGGTGTTGCATTTACGTCTAAAATCTAGAGGTCGTATTAAATTAGTGACACATTAATTTCATGATTTACAGTATATATATATATAGATTTGACTTTACCACTATTTCCAATGATTGCTCCCCAGTGCTCGAAGACGTGCGGGTTTGGCCGGAAGGAGAGGTCAGTCCTCTGCGCGGACCGGACTGGACAGCAAGTCTCCTCACACCTCTGTGACAGCTCTAACAAGCCTAAAGTCCGACGACGCTGCAGCGAGTTCCCGTGTCCCTTTATCTGGAACACCGGGCCCTGGAGCCAGGTAATGACTTGGATACCGTAATTACTCTAATAATTCAAACATGAGAAAATAATTCAATTTATAGGTGTTCGAATTATTAGGAAAATAGGACAATAAAAAATTATCAGTGTTCATATAATTAGAGACAACCAAATTAAAATATTATGTTTGTTTCCAGTGTTCATCATCATGTAACGAGGGCAAGCAGATTCGGACCGTGGTCTGTCAGTCGGTCACAAGGGAGGGTTGGATTCTGCCCGGCGAGGTCCCTGAACGCTGCGCCACTCCGGAGAGACCCCCCAGGGTCCGCTACTGTAACTACGGCAACTGTAACTCAGATTACCTGTGGAGGTTCGGCCCGTGGGGACAGGTTGGTATTAGAGAGTTTTAACTCTATGACTACCTCATGGAAAGTTAGAACCAGTTACTGTGCTGTTATTAAAGATAATATCATTTAATGGAGATTACCTCCCTTTCTCATAATTTTGAAAATGTAATTTATCAATGTATTTAACATCCTTCCTTCCTGCTTAGCTTAGTTGTGGGTATTTTTATGAACAACAATAACACAGTATGCGAATGCACTGACTACTGAGTAGGAGATTGATTGCCTTGTGTCAGTACCTCCAGGTATATGTTGCTGTTGCAGTGCTCGGTGCGTTGTGGTATGGGGAAACAGCGGCGGATCATCAAGTGCGTCACCAAGAAAGGCAAGAAGAGGTCGAAGCGACGCTGCATGCGGATGTACCGCCCCGAGTCCAGCCAGCCGTGTTACAACGGACCTTGTGAGTAACATGCAGATCTCGTCTCATTTATTATTCTTGTTTGTGTCATTACATTCAAGATTATTTCATGGCTGTGTTAGTTAACCGTCTCCCTGCTGGATTAGGCACAGGCACTGCTCTTTAGGGCATCTCTGGTTGCCTCCAGCATGGAGAGGGTTAAAGGCAGGAGGAAGCCTGCGACACCCATAGCACTGAGTGTTGCAGTAAACCTGTGAGTCACAGCTGGTTCAAACAAACCAAAGCAAACGGTGCATCCTTGTTTCAGAACGATAACTTCTACACTAAATAATGTCAGATATTAGGGTGGGTTTAACATCAGGACCTATGGCTCGGGTTTCATGCTAGATATAAGCTGTTAAGAAGTATTCTGCAGAGGATCTATGGCTCTTAGGTTTCATGTCCACCATTGTGACGCCACCTCCCGTCAGATAGGAAACGGTAAAAGATGATGTGTAGATGTATCGGTGAGACTGAAATGATGTCTGCTATTTCAGGTTATGCCAGGTCATGCAAGGAGCTCAAGGAATTCACGACAATCCGCGTAGACGGAGACTACAAGATAATGGTGGAACACAAACTAGTCACAGTACGTAGAAGTCAGATAATTCCATTTTCAATGTTGTCTTTTGTTTTGTAACACAAACTGACATTGCTAATTGAGGTATAATAAAAGGATATTATGTGTCTATAAAACAGGACCACTGCCGATTCTGGGATTTGAACCAGAGTTCCTGGAGTATGATTGTCGCAAATGGGTGAAAGATTCCCACAGCAACGTTAGATTCCATGTTCACTCAAGGCGTGCTCCTTTCTAATGTTCTGTCACATGTCTAGTACATTTTCTGTTCTTTAGAATGGAGTGAGCAAGCACAGCGCAGAGTAAATTGCCAGTGGCAGCCATGTTGGATTCTGTGCTCTGCTGTTTGCATCACCTATTTCGCTGGTACATGTCCCGGACACCGAGAACACTGTGCAGTGTTGCTCCTTTGTAACCGCACATGTCTCGGACAGAAAGTACAGACAGAACATCTAGAAAGGAGCACAGCCTTTCTCACTGGATTATGAGCAACGTTCTACTGCCTGAACCAAATGGGTAACCCCACTGGCTGAGACCAGTATAGGAGCATCTTATATCACACCCGGCTAATGGTTTGTGTTACTGTTGTAGATATACTGTAAGGACATGAGGAAGCATCTGCCTCTAGAATACCTGACTCTACCCAGTGATAGAAGACAGAACTATGCCGAGGTGTACGAACAAAGGTGAGACAACCCTTCAGTATATTTTGTCAAATATGTAAAATGTTCGGATACATGAATACAGCAAATTGTCAAATCGGGAGATAAATAATGGTGTTTTGAAATTTGCGGGATGTTATTGAAATTCGAAATGGCAAATTTCATTTGAACCTGACCCGAAAATTTTATTTCTCGACCAATCAAATTTCTAGAAATATCATAATTGTGTTACAATGAAAAGAAATGGAAGAATACAAGTAAAGACATTAAAAATGTTGGTTCTAGGATCGTTGAATGTTTAGATATTACTGTTGTGAACATAGACTACAATGATCTCTCCCTCCAGGTTGCGCCACCCTGGTAGTTGCCCTAACAACGGGACCCGCCCCCACGTCTGTATGCGATGTCGGAGGAAGTTGTACAAGCAGGCGGGGACCACCACGTACTCCAAAGTTAGAATTGACCTCAACACATTAAAGATATTGCGTAAGTATTTTAATTTATTAATACAAATGTTCACATTTGGGTGAAAGGTTCCAGTTATGACATAAAACAATCATTTATTTATTCTTTAATAAAAAATTAAAAAATCTAATGTTTAAAATAATGCATTTCTAATATTGATTGACAACACTTTAAAAAGAATTCCATGTACTTTAGCATCATGCTTATAAAGAAAATGGAGGTTTAAAGGCAAACAATCATGGTTTGTTAACATATTTCATGGTCAAACATATTTTACCTGAAAGTATGTACATTTGATTTGTCTTTACAGGTATTTTGGGCAACAAGCTTAATTTTTCGCATGTCTCACTGTTTTTCAATATTTTCATATTTATTTTTTATTTTTACCTCACGGTTTTTCATACTGTGTTTATTTGCTTCAGTCAATGATGGCACATTCAGCCATGTTGAGAGTGGGAAGCTCATTCCATACGGTACAGCCGGCGACTGCTACAGCTCAAAGTCTTGCCCTCAGGTACGTAGCTTCCGTAAATATTACCCTGGGGGCTGCTCCTTTCTAGCTGTCTGTACTTTCTGTCCGAGACATGCACAGTTACAAAGGATCAACACCGCACAGTGTTACTGCGCATGTCTCGGACAGAACAGCTAGAAATGAGCAGCCCCATGTTGTACCCTCAGTACATAGATACTGTTAATATGGCCTCAGCTGTTACTTTTACTATGGCCCTACTGTAACACTAAAATAATATTCCTGCTCATCTCACCATTGAAGCTGCTGTAAAATATCATTGGAAGTTAGAACAGGTGGTAAACATTGATATGTATATTATTTACTATTTGCATGGTAGTACAGGCTCCCCAATGAAAAATGCAGTTGCGATATAAGTTAAAGAATCTTGAAAGTGACTCTAAACCCCAATTTAAAAAAAAGAATTAAATTAAAACATTCCTGTGACTACTCAGCATACAATCTGAATCATTTTATATAGATTGAGTGACTGAAAATGTCAAATCTGCATCATTAGCTGTGCTGGGTTGTGTTTTTTTGCCTTAGCCTGCTTACTGTTGTCTGCTTCGAGAGTATGGTGACGTCACATTTTTGTTTTGTTTTGCAAAAACAAAAACAAAACACGGTGGACCTGGCTCAGTCTACTCAGTACCAAATGGTTTTCGGCCAGCCCAGTCTAGAAATGCTAATCGGTCACTAGGGTATGTGATATGCGCGCGCAAAGCGGCTAGAAATCCTAGCCGGCTAAGTGATAAACGAGCAGCCCTACTCACCATAGATGAGTTTGACAAAGCATGGAGTGTACAACATGTGTACTGTCTTGCAGGGCCAGTTTAGCATCAACCTGTCTGGTACCGGTCTTGTGGTGTCTGAGAACACCACGTGGGTGTTGGACGGAAACAGAGCCTCACAGCGGATATGGAGGCTCAGGGTAGGTAACTCTGCATTGTCGTCCTGGTAACATAGCACATACTTGATTAGTCAATCACTTCCTGTGACGTCTCCAGTTTCATCCAGTACTAAGAACATATTACATGGTATATTAGTGTTCCTCAACAGATGCCGGATCTTTGAGCTGATTTTATGAATGCTTGTTCCAGGATGGGGAAATCATCCGTGGTATATGTGGTGGTTATTGCGGAGTTTGCTCCCCTGATGCTCATAGTGGACTTCAACTACACGTGCTACATTGACGGTAAGTGACACACAGTGAACTCCAAAGTCTGGTAGCTCAGTTATCTGCCGTTGTCACAATGAAGCACCTGTAAAATATCTGTAAAGTGAGTGGAGTGAACATAATCTGCAATTTCAGAAACCTATACCTAAAGTCCAAATCATTATTTTCTCAGTTCCTCTATCTTTGTTCAGCTACCTCCACCAGATCGTTCTTATGTTATTCATTGGAGAAATCACAGCCTCACTTTGTTTGATTCGGTGAAAAAGTAGATTATTTGGAGGTAATAATTAACTGTAACGATAACTATTGTCCTTCTTTTCCCAGACTGCACAGGAACTCATCACATCACCCGCATCCTGTACATAGCCATCACGCCATGCCACGCCATGTCACGCCACGCCACACCATGTCACACCATGCCACGTGACATCCTGGGTAGGGCGACACGTGAATAAAGATGGACCAACATGTCACGAAGTCGTCTCTCCATCCAGCCCCCTTCACAGTCGAGTCAGAAAGGGTTAATCAGTCAAATCATATTACCACTAGTCGACTCACTGAGGGTTAATCACAAGGACAGTTGACTCACAGAGGGTTAAATACCTGCACATTGTGTCGAAACACTGCTATGCGTAGTCGAATCATAGAGGGTTAACCACATGTAGAGATTACTTGCTGAAGGTTAACCATGATACGTGTACTGCTGACTCACAAAGGGTTAACCACTGCATGTACGTTGAACTCACAGAGGGTTAATTATTACAAGTATGGACTCATAGAGTTCCTTGAAGGAAACCCACAGAGCATGTATTACATAGCATGTCTTGAGATTACAAATCTTTTCGGAGTATGATTTCATACTCAACTCAGAATTTTGTTTATAAATCATCATGTTTTTGAGCATATCACGTAAGTTGAGCACAAAAACGTACTCAGAAAAGTTTCGTAATCTCCGGGCCAGGACTTCCAGACAACACTACATGTTACTTGTAAGAAGCCTATATTGAACCCAGAAGGAAGATCTCATGATTAAAGTTGATATTTTGTTATACATGTTACGAGGTATCGGAGGACACTCAATGATACTTGCAAGCTACTGAAGGTGCGATTCTCAATAAGATTTTCAATAAGATTTTCAATAAGATTCTCAATAAGATTCTCAATAAGATTCTCAATAAGATTCTCAATAAGATTCTCAATAAGGTGGCAGCTTTGTTTATTAGCCCCGGCATCTCATTGCTTCTGATGATAAGAGAACGTTCTTTGTTCTGTGTTGATGTAATGTTATAAATGTACTGTTTGACCGCTGTGGGTTGGCACCGTTACTGCTGACCTGCTGTGTTAAACCTGGTGACACTCTAAAATGGTACAACTCTCTTGTCATGTGCAATATATCACCAGTGTGTTATCATTGATTATAGTGTCCATTACTGATGAACACATGTTCCGTTTTGAGATATGTTTCATTTTATGTACGAAAACTGTTGTCATTATCATACAATTTATTAATCATTCTCCATATCATATTAATTTCAATTTGCTACCTGTTGTGGCATGTGCAGTGGCCTACAGCAGGTAGAGGGTTAATATGCCCAAAATTTAAAGAGCACATTTTCAAATTTATTATTTTCATTTTCTTCCTAGTGTTGCTCATCCACTGTCATGTGTGGTATTATGTTGCCAATGTAAAACCACAATCATGTATGTTGCAATCATATTTCTAATACTGTTTAAAATTAATATCATGAATTTATGACAAAATTCTGCAATTATGAACATTAAGAACTGTGATGTTATTTGAATCACACTTTGTGTGCACGTGTTACTCTCTATATCTCCGTGAACGGCATAATATCAGTATCTTTAGGTGTTCCCTAGTAGTGTTAGAATTCATTATACAATTGAATTTATATCAGTTGCTACAATCAAGTTTCATGCTTTACTTCAACTTACAACAAGTTGTGAATGATGTATATATTTTTGAAAATAGTTATATATTTATTGATGCTAGTAGTCATGGTAGTCTTGACTAGAGATGTGTGTCTGCACTAGCTTTGTCTGCGACTAGTCTGCTGTATGTCATGCTGTATTAACTTCAAAATGTTACTTAATAGCTCCAAAATGTTACTTAATAGCTCCAAAATGTTACTTCATAGCTCCAAATTCTTACATACTAGCTTAAAATTGTTACGTAATAGCTCCAAATTGTTTCTTAATACATGTAGCTCTAAATTATTACTTAGTAACTCCAAATTGTTACTTACTAGCTCTAAAGTGTTACTTAATAGCTCCAAATTGTTACTTAGTAACTCCTAATTGTTAGTAGCTTCAAATTATCCCTTGCTTTCTCAATGATATAAATGTTTTTCATATTGTTACTTAGTAACCATAAAATAGTCGGTTACTAATTCCAACTTGTCAGTTACCGACTAACAATTATAGTAACATATTTAGTATTGAGATATGTTGTTGTTTGCATTTAACCATGCATTTTTTTTGGTTTCATCTTTTATCAGAATTAACATAGAGTATAGACTATATAAAGTTGTTATTAGTATGAGTCATTGTTAATACAAATGTAAACTACTAGATAACGAAATTGTAAACTTCCAAATTAGGAATTTGGGTTCAATAGTTGCAGCCTTACAGACAGCGCACGAGATAAGGCCCCGAGATTACGAAACTTTCCTGAGTACGATTTCATACTCAACTCAGAATTTTGTTCATAAAACGTCATGTTTTTTAGCATAGCATGTTAATTAAGCAAAAAAACGTACTTAGAAACGTTTCGTAATCTCGGCGCAAGGACATGACGATCTTGTGTACGATTTAGTGTAAATGTGTACAAACCTTTGTATCTATAGTTGTTCTGTATATTTTAGTGTAACTTAATTGTTCATATATGATTACGATTGTGTATTATATTTTGTTTGATATGGCTGGAATTGTAATCTTTGACAAATATATGAAATATTTTTAATTTATCAATGTTAGCATGTAATACATTTGACATTTTCAATATACCTAGTCTTCTTGAACTATAACACACACACGATACCCTTTAAAAATATATATATTTGGCAACTAAAGTAAGAAGAATACAAAAGAAAACACAGAAAGAATTGTTTATCAACTCAATCAATTTCAGTTATGAATCAACTTGTATTATTTTGTTCACGATTTGTATAAATTATGCCTGTATATAGTATCTGTATACAGTAGTTATTCCCCTGTATTCTGTAATGAAATAACATGTGAATAGCATTTTGAAGACATATGTGAATACCTAGTTTGTATTATATATGAGTGTTGACTAGTGCGTTTGTTATGTATTATATTGTGTATTTACATATACATGTACAGTAGACTGGAGAAAAAGCCTTTTCTTACCTGAACCATAATTATTGTAAATGTAGACTATTTACACCGATATCTACCACACTACATTGATGTCTCTTTGATGAGTTCCCTCCAGCCTTATACAAATAGAAATACATGTACTTAATGATAAAATAGATGAGGTAGAATTTTACAAGGTTTATTATACTCAGTTAACCAATATCACCTCATGCCGTTTAAACTGCTGGATAATCTCATTCAGAAAACCACAAGTGATATTAAGCCTAATGAAACTTGTATGCTTTATGATGCTGTATTCACCACCAGTAGATAGCTATGATCTCTTGGGCAGCGTTTCACGAAAGGGGTGTACATTTACGCCGGACATATATCAGGACGTAAAGCACGGAGTACATGTAAATACGTGCATGCACTCCGTGCTTTATGTCCAGCGTAAATATACTCCCCTTACGTGAAACGCAGTCCAGGACTGCGTTTCATGAAATGGGTGTATATTTATGACGTAATACAATCGACGTAATACAAGCAAATATGTGCCATTTACGTCCGGCGTAAATATATACACCCCTGCAGTACTACCACTATCATAGGATAATACCACTCGATCTGTATTTATGGTACCCGTGGGGTAGTAGTTATCTTTGGGAAAGATTTCTGCTCTGTGGAAAAACATGTCATATTGGTGATATTGGAACCAATCAACATCGACAAATGCTGACACGCCTCCAACAGATAAAGAGGTGTAAATACCCGCGGGTACCATATAATATAACAGAGTGATATCGCAACCCATGTGCAGTACTACAGCAAGTCAGTGTGTATTTACTTAGTAACTAAAACCTCAAACCCTAAAATTAAGTCCAAGAATACCAGATGTATTCCTTAAGTATGTTCCTTTTCTGCAGTTTAACCCATAGTTTCTTATATTTCATTGTATGTGTATATTCTGTATGAATGTCATTTCTTGTAGAATATTAGAAAAAATACACAACACTTGGCCTTTACCGGTACATATTTTGTATATCAGACCATGAAGACATGGATATTGACAGTATTACATCGGGCGACTGCTTTTTCGTATCCCTGGATTTACCTCCCTTTGATGTATGTATTTGTCGGGAGTTATCTCCCTTTGATGTTTTGTCCATGTTGAATGTATATTAATATTGCTCACTGCCACAAACACTGCCAACTGCTTTGTTCAACATACACAGTCAGTCTGTGTGCACACAGAGACAGCCCTTCTCAGGAGGGACTTGCCCATATCATCTGTAATTAATTACAATTTGAGACAAGGTTCAAAGTTTGTTTGTCTATCGGAATTATTGTTTGTATTTTATAGGCTTTTATGTAGCATTAGCCAGGCATTTTCAAGTCATCTCTATTTCAAGTCATCTCTATTTCATTTCATAGTTTTTATGTTCGCAAACTTTTTCTATAAAATTCATATTTTGAAAAATTAACGACTGTTTAATTCTATTATTACCTTATGTGAATGCAGTAACAGGGAATCGTTACTTGTGACATGCTGAATTTTCAAATTTATACAGAAAAAAGTATATAATATATTATAATCTTTTGATTAAAGCCAGTATATGAAATTTGGGGTAGATTTTAAATAACTGCTTATATTATGAAGAACCTAAGTACCTCAATATTTGCTTTTTAAATTGATGGTTTACCTCAAGCACTGAAATACTCATGTAAACTTTGGTTTTTTTTCAGTACTTTATTTCTTCATGCAATATGTTATCTTAGACATGCAATTTTGTGGATTTGTTAGATATATATGATTAATTCAATCATATTTAGCATGAACTTGATCAGTTTGATAATTGTATAAGATTCATCATTTTATCAACCTGAAAACATTTTTAGGAAATGTTGATAATGTTATTACATTTTATAATCTTGATTTTATAAACATGAAGAAAAAAACACATAGTTTCCTATTAAATTAAAAAAGAAAAATTAATCAAATGAAATCTCAGGAAAGATCCAAGCAATTTTTTAATGCACAGTATTATTCTTTTATGAGGGCATGTACTGAATTCTAGACTGTGTACAGCAGGCTTTTCTCCCACTGCAGAACAGAGCCTCTCATCGGGCGCCACTTGGCATTCACTGAGAGAGGCAGCATGTCATTTAAACTGCATTTTACACATCTCATTGTTTGTTTTACAAATGATTTTTCATATCAGAAGTTAATTTTGCATCAGTATCATTTAAACTGTGTTCACCAGTGTACATACTGTGTTTGCTTGTATTACATGAGACGTGTCTGTACATAGTGATGGTTATATCATTGTAAGAATGTGTTCTATATATGTCCTGAATATGCTGATTGATGTTGAATGCATAATATATATAATAGTGTTTCATATGAAAATTTGTACAAACATACACTAATACTGATTTTGATAATTTGAAATACATCAATAAAATGAAATAAATAATTTTGGTGTTATTTTTTGTACTTATAATACGTATATTTATTATGAATTGAAATGGTTTTATGAAGTCTGGGCTGGTACAAATACCATGCTGGACCTGAATGTGTGATATGTGACTAAATGGATGTTGTAATAGTACGGAATAGTTAAGTTTTTAAGGTCCAGGTATTAAATCTATTCAGATTTTCAGTTGATCCTATAATATGTTCTATACATATTCGCTTGTGCACATTATGTTTGAAGAAGATCCATGGATAAAGTTTGTAAGCAAATGCTCTTTATAAAAAAAACCACACACACAACTGAAAACATAAATAGAAAAATAACACACAACTGAAAACATGAATAGAAAATTATTCACATTGTAGCAAATGCTCTTTATAACACACACACACACACACACACACACACACACACACACACACACACACACACACACACACACACACCTGAAAACTCAGGAAGTTTAAAACCTTGAACTGATACTGTTAACTATATATACCGATAGCTGGTATTCTCTATTTCACATACTTATATACAAGTACATCTAATCCTCAGAGTGTTGCTAGTCCCGTGGGATGACTGATCTGTTTACAGAATATATTTAAACACTAATGACTATACTCATGTTTTTTTTTCTCTCTCATTTTAACTATCCGTGAACGCACAAGGTCAAGGAGTGTCATGTTATACATGTCAACACCAATTGTTCACACATGCATATGCATCTACATTTTTCACACCAATAAGCATACATCTACATGTTATATGTATACGTATGATGTACATAGCATGTCAATACTAAGACATGAATGGCAGTACATGTTTTAAGCAAATATATGCATTATGTGCATATATATTAATACCTAATAAACACAGATCAGATTTCATGGGAATACCATATACTATATTATCATGAAAATACTTTTTTTTTTAAAGTAGCCTACAACTTATTATTTTAATTTAATGGTTCCTTGAAAGGTATACACTTGAGATGATTTCATGCAGGTATTAATTTACAAAACTAATGCCTACAGTGATTATAATTAGTGCCTACTACCACCACATTATAAGCATTACATTTGTGTTTGTGTGTGTGTGTGTGTGTGTGTGTGTGTGTGTGTGTGTGTGTGTGTGTGTGTAATAGATAACACGTATATGCTATATATATCATGACAACATGATATCAAAACACGTCGTTAAAAACCCGGTTCTCCATTTGAAAGGATAACCTATACTGTAGATATATGCATGATATTTCCGTATACGAGATGGCTGAGCAATATACCATATAGAATTGTACTTTCACAGATTAATCCTATACGGATATACTTGTTACAATACATGGTAGATCTATATATCATGTTGTTATCTATACCTATATGCAAACACTGTCTGACACAGCACATCATCCACACATGTTGACGATGATAACATACACATAACCTTATTATTAGCCTCGACCGTTAAAATCACAGTATGAATGCTCAGGCATAGACACTGGCTACAAGATTAGTCTTCAGGTATACATGTAGATGTCGCACGGGATCAGGTGTGTTACATATATATATAACAATACATCAATATACAGCGTGATGTGGTAGCATCAACTGCATATGCGTATTGCTGCTTGATGTTAAAACCGACAATGCACCTGATAAGGTAAGATAAAATGCAGTATACGGGGTGCAAATAACTTATCTATATCTGTATATATATATAGGTGTGTAGATATATTGTTATGCTATACCGAGGAACGTTGAAAAGTATCAAGGTATTTTTTATTTATTTATAATTATCCCTATTTATTTTCGTTCCTGTTTATAGTATAGCATATCGAATTCGTTTTCTTATTAATTTATACATTTGTGTTTGTGTATTTGTGAATGGTATTAATTTATGACATTAATACCATTCTAGCAATATTAACTTTTATAGAAGGACAATTCTATACAAATAATATCCTAACTAATGAATGCAGTTCTAGATTAATGTATATGTAATTTTGGAATAGCACTATATCGTGAGAAATACCTTACACTTACTATAATTCAAAGAAGTTCATGACGTATATAATATTACGCCCCTTTACGACAGGTATCGACTGCATAATGTTAGTAGAGCGTGAACTTTCCTGAGCTTGCGGAAAGTGAACAACACACATATAATGACCTGCCACACAAACTTAATTATACTACTGAAAATAACGTATAGAATTGTTTCCTCTATAGTAAATGTTTGCTGCAAAGTTTGCACCCAACCCAACATTAGCATCCGCGTTCTTATGCAAACTTGATATAGTTACATGTTGCGCATTATGTTATTTAGTTCTCGAGTGTTATATAGCATGTTATATATTAGGTATACTATGTATATACTATGATATGTTTGTTTATAAATACTATTCCCTGCAGTTCGTATGTACATATACATACGACCTGAATTGATCTGCATTTCCAGTAACACTTATCTCTGAGTACAGTGTCTGCAGATAAACAACTGCGGATAGACAACCTGAATATGGTCGTATTGTTATTTGCTTCATTATATCAATGCAAGGAGACATATAACACAGTGGTACGACTTAAACATATTAAAAATATAATACACGGCGGCAACGTTTGCTTGCAATTCCTTCATAGATCAGTTGATGCATCAAAGACAAGATAAATAGCGGAACGTTCCCTTT
>JAUTBV010113946.1:0-30217 GCA_032361325.1 Lepetodrilus fucensis
TCAAGCGTAATTAGTCTCAGATCGAAATTTGTTTGTCCGATTATACAGGTCTATCAACTGTGATATTATGCCTTTAATGGCTACAGTCACTTTTGTTCAGGGATCGAAATTACCACTGGTCTGTTATCCCGGGCCATTTCTCCAAATGCTAAAGGTATCCTACAGACTAGTAGAAATTCATAACATTTATTATTTGTATCACTATTCAGGATAATAAGTTTTTATTGCTGGTTGTTACAGCACAGAGTTCCAGCTGGATGAGAGTGGCGATGTATCCTGGAAAGTATCGGAGGATGCCGAACCCATGCCTTTCTTTAACTGTGAAACTTACGAAGTATGTCATTGATATATTATTATAAGTGCATTATTATTTTCTCTCTCCATGTGTGTTCATGGTTATATACAGCATTTCATACACATACTCTTCACATGATAAGTAAATGCGTTAGCATTAACTGTAACTAGGAAAGTAGTATTTGAATATTTGACATGTTTTCTCTTGCAGGTGACCCCAGGAGCAGGAAGTGACCCCGCTGTGCTAAAGTTTATTTGGACTTACGAAGGACATATAATTGAGTTTAGGGTAAACAATTTGTATTGTGATTTTGATTAATTTTACAAGGATTGCAAAGATCCAGTATAAATAATAATAAAACGCCCACTTTAGACTACTTATTCTGCACTACATTCATGCTCAAAAGCATGTTCAGATTTCTGTTAGGGTATAGTTATTTAATTCCCCAAATAACATATCTTTCGGTGATAATATTGTCTCATACGGTCGGAATAAATATGATTCAATATTTTGCCCGGTTGGTTATGTCCAATATAAAAATAATAATAATTTGAGAAACTCAGGTTGGCGAATCTGTAAATACACTACGATCTTATTAATAATAATAAAGTAATAAAAAGCCAATTTCATTCTGATCCCTAAATCTTCCCATGCTGTAGAAGCTGCATCCTCGAAAACACAGGCCATTATGACTACACTAACCTCCATCAAATATGTGAGCTCTTGTAGTGATACACGCGAGATAGGCAGAGAGTTTTTCATAGTTATCTCTGCCTATCTCGCGTGTATCATTACAAGAGCTCACGTAAGCCTCACGTACCAGTCACATGTCTAGTCTCTGATTGGTTGCTTGTATAATTTAATAAACTATTTTTCGAGGATGTAGAAGCTGGTGATGCTGACTGTTGTTTGACCTGCTTCAGGTGGAGGTCACTGATGATCTGATGCTGCTGACGTACGAGAGATGCTGTATGCTTCAATGTCAGAAGGTTGGTGTTAATACAGTCACAATAGCAAGTCAGCGGGGGCCTGCTCCACTCAATGTTTATATGGGGATTTGTGAGCAAAACTTTGAGTTTAGCATTGCATCCTCAACACGTTTCGTAATCTCCAGACATGTATACGCACAATTCTCTTAATTCAGACAGTAGTCAGGTACATGCAGTGTTCGAAATTACCGCTGGCCCGGCCTTTTCTCACAATGCTAAAGGTATCCTAGGCTAAGGGCCAGTAGAAATTGATGTTTTTTGTAAACATTTGTTATTTGTATCATTATTCAGGCCAGTAGGTTTTCAGCGGTAATTCCGAACATTGGATATGTGCGAGACATTTGTTACTCACTGATGACAACTGTTGTGTCGCCGTTATTGATGTGTTGCCATGGTAACTGTTACAGGTGTCGTCCAATGATCCTAAGGATGATGTCCCTTTCTCGTTTCTTGGAGCTCTGGAGGAGGAGTACTTTTCCGACCTCGTTATCAAGTCCGACTCTGGGAAGGAAGTGAGTATATTAGCTAGAAGCTGTCCTCACAATTAACCCTCTCCTTGCACTGCTCTTTAGGGCATCTCCTGTTGCCTCCAGCATGGAGAGAGTTAACATGATTGTGATGATGAGATTCTGTATTGATGGAGAAGGTAGTGCAGTAATCTGTTTTTAGCCTAGTGGCGTTGAGAGTCATTTTCCTGAAACCCGAATTGACGAGAAGTGCATTTAACAACTACAAGTAGTTGACAGCCCTCTGTGGTGCTCACAGCTAATGCATTGCTTTGTTTACTTTGTGGCTTATTCATGTCGTGTGTGGGTGAACTGTTCCTACAGTGGCGCAAAACATTAGATCAATCATGAGCATTCTCAAGGAGTTGTTTGCTTCAAGTCTTGCTCGCAACTCTTTGCAAGTGTTCGGGAGAGTTTGCAAGATTTCCCGACCATTCACTGTTGTTGAATTCTTCACTGCTTCTCCATCCCCTCCAGTTCAAAGTTCACAAGGTCATAGTGCAGCTGAGCGCCCCGGAGATGGACTGGGGTCGCACGCCGCCCCCGCTGTCCGGACTGCGAGAGGACGTGCTGCAGACCACGCTGCACTACCTGTACGCTGAGTGTCTCCCCCGGGGGATGTCCGAGGCCACCGCCCGCGCCTGCATCAAGTTCGTCGGGAAACTGCCAGGATTCTCCAGGTTCGCCGAGCTCTGTGATACGTTCCTGAAGAACACAGCTCTCAAGCAGCGTAAGTATGAGACCTGGACCTGGAAATAGAGGATCTGTGATGGTGCTTATGAACAGATTGTGTGTGTGGTGTTATTATTGTATGTTGGTAACAACAGGGCTATGAGTTAAATGTTTAAGGGACTTGTCTCTATGTCCTGTATTGTTACGTATGAGTGAAAGACTCCCGGTGTGACGTAATGTAAAGCAATGATTCACTCACCTTATGTCCTGTCGACGTACCATTATGCCCGTGAATATAACTACATGTGAGTTACAAAAGAGCCTGTTGCTCCATTCTTTCTTTGTGCGAATACTAATCCTGATTTCCTAGCTCAGCGATTTAAACTAACTTAAAAAAACTTAGTTGCCCAAATAGTGATACAGATACATGTACAAATAACAAATGTTATGAATTTCTAATAGCCCTTAGGATACATTTAGCATTGGGAGAAATAGCCCAGGCTAGCAAGCTAGTGTTAATTTCGATCCCTGCTAGCTTATTCTGCCGTCTGTTTTGATAGAGATCATCAACCTCATATCAGACATGCACGAGTGTGCCGACAAGATCATCGAACTGTTCAGTATCAAGGGCAGCCTTGGCGACAGTCCGACGGCAGTGGACAGCGGTCTGATGTCGAATCCCGCCAAGCTGTGCTATGTTGTCAGACAAGGACTCCGTGAGGTGGCCGTAGGTGAGTCTGACCTGAAACATGTCTGAATATTTGGAAGAATTTTAAATTGAACAGATACGAGTGATAATATATGTGAACTGGCCCCAAGATTACGAACCTGTTTGAGTACGATTTCATGCTCAAGCTCAGATTTGATATGGAGATTTGTGAACAAACTTTTGAACCAAATCATACTCAGAAATGTTTCGTAATCTAGGGGCCTGGTTTGTCTTGAGAAAATATGTCCATATTATTTTGATACTTGTGTTAGAATTAGCTGATTCATGTTTAAACATATTTTATTCACAATGAAAAGGATTGGCATAGCCATATGACCCTGAATCTTTGTGTTCTCTCTCTCTTTCTCCATTTATTAAGCATTTTTGGCATGTTTTTCATGCTGCATTTTAATTTTAACTCATCTATAGCATGATTAAATGTTATTTGTCATGTATGGGTGGAAGATTCTCACTGTGATGTAAAACAATCATTTACTCTCTCCGTTTATCAATGCGAAAGTATTGGGGATATCTACTTGAATGTTACCAGTTTATTAAAATTATTCACTTTTCTTTTCAGCGTGTGCCAAAATGCTGATACTGTGCGACCTGTTTTCAAAGAGAAAAGGTGGCTTGTCACGAGAAGAAAGGCATGAGATTATGAAATACGCCAAGTCAAGGTATGTCTATTTGCCCGCAATCTGAGTAGAAAATAATGTTCATGTCATGGTAGTTGTCTACGAATTGCGCAGCAAGAAATGAAATAAACGGTAGCCCCATATGATATATTGCCAAGGAGGACTGTGGAAATATAGACATTGCTTTCTAAAGACAAAAATATCTGCAGATACTCCGTCGCAAATGGGTGAAATATTCCCACAGCAAAGTTAAACTCCATAATCATTCATTTGCAACAGATGTGCCTTGTGGCCTCATACCTGGTAGTATCCATATTGTTTCAACACATTTTGTTGCCTGTTTTTGTAATTATTATACTGATATGATTGCCAATTGAATTCTGGCGTGTGTTCAAAGACACGAGGGCTGAGTAAGCCACTTAGCTAAACTGGTTCCCTGTCCCATGTATGGTTCATACAACTCATGAGACAGTAGATAGTTTGGTAAGCCGCTTGCAAGCACTTGTCTTTGAACACACCCATGGCTAGAACTGCCTTCATGATGTATAGATTTATTAATATTTCAGATTACCTATATTTATGAACCAGCTGCACAAGTTTCTGGAAGTAATCAAACAGCACACAGTCAGTCTCAGTGCTGCCCAGAGGAATGAAATCGCCACCTCTCTGGTTCCTGAGGTCAGTTTCACAATGGGTCAGGGGTCAGCATTGCTGTAGGTCAGGGTTCAAGTTGAAATAGGTCAGGGTCAGTATTGAAATAGGTCAAGTGCCAGTATTGAAATAGGTCACAAGCCAGTATTAATAGGTCATGGGCAAGTAACCACAATAGATCAGGAATCAGTATCTCAAATCAGCGGTCAGCATTGCATTAGGTCAGGGTCAGTACAACAGGTCAGAGGTCAGTATCGCAATAGATTGAGGTGTCAGTAATGCAATAGGTCAAGTGTCGGTACAACATTAGGTCAGAGTCAGTACAACAGGTCAGCTGTCAGTATCTAAATCATTCAGCAAACATTATACTAGTCGATTATAGGTCAGTGGCTTAATAGTTCATCGTCAGTACAACAGTAGGTCAGGACAACAGTAGGTCAGGGGTCAGTGCAACAGCAGGTCAGGGGTCAGTATCTTAATAGATATGGGGACAGTAACGCAATAGGTTTGAACTTGGATCCTACCTTTCCAAGTGTGAGTGGGTGAGATATTATTGCTGCCACAAAAAAAACTAATTCAATCAACAATCAAATATTTTTAAAATAATTTCCACATGTATAGCTATTTACAACTTGCGTATCTGTGACCATTCTGTTGAACAGTATCACAATTAATCAAGGTGTTTTTATTTGTTGTTGTTGACAGTTGGAGATAACCCTTGACCTTATCTACAAGTTCGCTGTGGAAACCAAAGACGCCCTGGACAAGGTCATAACCTCTAGCAGTGTGTCCGAGAGGTCAGAGAAAGCAGACAAGCATAAAAAAGGTCACGTGGGGGACGTACTGGGCAAAGCTTTAAAGAACGTGAGTACATGTTATTGCAGCAGCGTGATTGATAATATCCCTGTATCTAATGTCAATGATCGATAATGGCACTACAAGAGTCACAACATATACGGCACTACAAGGTTGTACCTTGTAGTGCTATGGTTATTCTGTAGAGGGTGTACTGCAAATATGTCAGGCATCAATTCTAGATGTTTTTATGGAAAAGTGATAAATATTTGAAAATGTTGAATATGTTCTACTAACTTTGAAAATAAATATTGCAATGAGATAAATTTAGAAATTATTATTATTTGTATTTCGTTGTTGCAAATGGGTGAAATATTCCAGCAGCAACGTTGCTCCATGATCACTCTTGAATTTAGTTATTATTATTATTATTAATATTTTATTATTGTTATTATTATAATTTGATTTTTTATTATTATTGTTATTATTATTATTATTATTATTTCATTTGATTTTTTATTATTATTATTATTATTGCTATTATTACTACAGGCACTGCATATGAAGGAACTCAAGAAATTGAAAAACTTTCATGACAGAACTTCAGCTAGCTTCACACATCTAATTCACAAGAAGTAAGTATACTGTAAATGTAAAGGCATCCAATCATAATTTGTTGACATATTTCATGGTCAAATGTACTTACCTGAAAGTATATATACATTTGATTTCTCAACACAAGTATATTGGGGCAACAAGCTACATTATTTTGAGATGAAAAATTCCAAAATTAAAATATGAAAATATTGAAAACCAGTGGGACATGCAGACAAGGTAGCTTGTTTCCCAATATACTTGTGTAGATAAATCTAATGTATATACACTTTCAGGTAAATGCGTTTGACCATAACAATGCTTGATTGTCTGCCCTTAACATTCTAATCTAGGAATAATTCATTTGTGGACTTCCAGAGTTCTATCACTGTTTCAAGTTGTTTTGCAAGGTTTCATATCGCAAGGGAATTTGAATTGATTTTTGATTTTTTGATTTTTGATTCTGTATGTCTTAGATTAAACATGTTAGAAGGAGTCTGTGAAATGAAGCTAATCAGAATTGAATCTGCACGTTAAGCCCACATAATTCAACCATTATATTTGGACCTCATTTGTAGAGAGAACTTTGACACAATGACACATGGAGAGAAAGTACGGTCGATCTCCAAAAATCTGGAACAAGTCATCGATGAGGTGAGTTTTCTTCAATCACGAAGTATTTGCCCAATCTATTATCCAATGTATGTAGTCGAATAGGGTATTGGGGAAAATATGGAAAATTAAAATGATCTTTTATTAAGTTTGGGAGTTACGTCCCCTTGACTGGAATTCTTGTCTTGGTGTTCAGGTTCCATTTATCCTGATCCGCCTTGAGGAACTGATGGCAGCCTTTGACGACAAGGTCACGTGGAGAGAATGGAAATATCTCTTCAAACTAGGAACTTCAAAAGTTGTAAGTTTATATTTTATTTTCTCAATTTATGAGACAATTATTAAAATGTTATTTTGCTCACCGCATTACTTTCCGTGATGGTTGGCTGTTTCCAGATTTATGTAACAACCACTATATATACCCTTAGAAGAAAAAATAACTATGTGCTTGCAGGCTTATGACCTATCTGTTCTATGCGATTGCAGGCCTATGACCTATCTGTTCTATGTGATTGCAGGCCTATGACCTATCCGTTCTATTATATATGTGATTGCAGGCCTATGACCTATCTGTTCTATGTGAATGCAGGCCTATGACTTATCTGTTCTATTATATATGTGATTGCAGGCCTATGACCTATCTGTTCTATGTGCTTGCAGGCCTGGGGCCTAGGTAAGGTTCTGGCCAACAGGTCTACTCTGCAGCCTCTCATCAACCAAGCCTGTGATACCACCAACCGGGACCAGTTCTCTGCGTCCCTCGCCTCGCTAGGACTCACGTCGTCGGACGCCGCTCAGGACTCTGGGGGTCACGGAGGTCACGGGGACGTCCGTCAGACTCAGTGTCACAACAAGTATGCACAGGTGGGAAGAAATCTGGCCCTTTGAATTGGGCTGTTTTCATCAACATTTAATACCATCTGTCCAGAGGGAATACATGCATATACGGCGATAGAAACTACCTTGAAAACTTACTAGCCCGAAAAGTGATAGAAATAATAAATGTTATGAATTTCTACTAGTCCTTAGGATACCTTTGGGATTGGGGGAAATGGCCCAAAGCGAAAACAAAGTTTTTAGTGTTCCGAGTATGGACAAGAATTGTCACAGTTATCTCCCGTTGATTATTGACATCTACATTATCAAGCCAGGGCTAAAATAGTTTTACCTATTCTGAATATCTGTTATTTCGTCCAGTGTGTGCACCTGACTGTTTTCTTGCAGCTCAATTCTATAGAATCTTTATGCAGCCCTCCTCATGCCAGAGACAGTAGGACGTCCAAGCGAGCTCTGGAGCTGTTTCACAAGGGAGAGAAAACCGATATGACCTTTGAAATAGAAGTCGTACACGGTATGCCCCGTTCTTGCTTCTTACGACATTGTACCAATGGAAAGTGGGACAGAGGTAATGTGTCTGACCACAAATACAAAGGGTTGAGTTCAAATGCTGGGTTTGAGTTGGTCTGATATTGTTTTTGCTATGGATATCGGGCTCTGAGGTTATGGAACCTTTTTTAATACGATTTCATGTTGAACTCAGTTTTTTCCATAAATCGTCAAACAAAATTTGAGTTTTATATGAAATCCTACTAAAAACATGTGTATGCATGCATGTGCGTGTGAGGGGTGGGGGTGGGTGAGGGGTGGGGGTGGTTGGTGGGTGATGGGTGGGGGTGGTTGGTGGGTGAGGGCTAATGTCTAGGCATTGTGGATTTGGGTTGTCCACACACACACACACACTGAAAGATCACTGAAATAATGCTAAAAAGTAATATTAACCACACAGTCACAATAATCTACCTCTCTTTAATGACCGGTTGACAGGGTGTGGTATGTCATACATATGTCAATTTCAGGATGTATTCCTCATTTTACATTCTACCTAGTCCGCATTTTACATTCCACCATTTCTCAACCTGCAGAGGGTGGAGATGTTGTGATAGACCACACCCAGGGCACAGTCCCTATAGAGAGAACCCAGTCAGAAGAGGTCGAGGTCAAGGAGATCAGAGGTCACTGTGTCATCGTGGCGGCCAGATGTGACTGGTTCAGACGAGCTCTCCTCAGTGGGATGCTAGAATCTATACACAAGTGAGGAATAGTCCATTGAACTTCATTCCTCGTAAATCAACCAGCAGATATTTTGTTTTAATTACTGAAAGCATGAGTCCCCTAAAATTCAACCATGCAGAATTTTCAATATAAGTCAATATGTTTTGTTCAATGTTCCTTCCATCTTATGCTATGTTTAGTGATATTTTTTATTTATTTTTTAAATTGGTGTTTAGAGTCACTTTCTAGATTTTGTTCACTAATATCATGTTTAGGGCAGGAGGAAACCTGCAACATCCATGTTGCAGTAAACCTACGAGTACTGGGTCTAGTGATGTAAAACTAGTCATGGGTGCAATAGTAGCTAGATTGGAAACAGTTCCATGAGGAAATGCTACTGGTTATGCAACTAATTTTGCTTACATTTGATAATTAAAATATATTGTAGCATGGTTCCCTGAATAATACTTAGTTGAATTGGACACTATGAACATTCTGTTTGACATGAAAAATATAGAAGAAATTGATAATTTCTATTCTTTCGCAGGAAAATAACTGTACACGACACCAATCCTGAGTTGTTTGAACTCTTCCTGGAATATTTATACTGCGGACATCTGGAGACCAACACTATGTCAACAGAACCACTCGCTGATATGATGACCCTCTGTGATAGATATGAGGTCAGTCAAACATTGTCATAGATACATGTCAGTCAAACATTGTCATAGATACGAGGTCAGTCAAATATTGTCATAGATACGAGGTCAGTCAAATATTGTCATAGATACGAGGTCAGTCATTGTCATATATACAAGGTCAGTCAAACATTGTCATAGATACAAGGTCAGTCAAATATTGTCATAGATACAAGGTCAGTCAAACATTGTCATAGATACAGGTCAGTCAAATATGTTCATAGACACGAGGTCAGTCATTGTCATAGATATGAGGTCAGTCAAACATTGTCATAGATATGAGGTCAGTCAAACATTGTCATAGATGAGGTCAGTCAAACAGTAGCTGTGTTCGATTTGCTATCTGACCCGGCAAATATTTAACCCAGCAATATGATGTCACAACTAGTGCTCGGCATGCAAATCTTTCCACTGAACTCATCACAACATCGGGAAAATGTCCATGCCTGTTGCTAGCTGGTCTGTCGATAGCGGCAAAGCGGGTACTTGCCGGCGACTGAGAAGGTAAGAAATTGGGCAAACGAGCGTTTTTGTAGGGTTACCGGGTCAAAGGTGACTGCCGGTTCGGCTCAGTCGGTAGCAAAACGAACATAGCTATTGTCATAGCTACGAGGTCACCCATTGTCATAGCTACAAGGTCAGTCAAGCAGATATATGAGGTCATTGTCGCAAATGGGTGAAAGATTCCCCCAACTCTATAATCATTCACTCGCTAGATACAAGATCAGTCAAAACATTTAACTAGTGTGAGGTCATCAAACATTCATGAATGTTCAGCAACTGTGTTAATAGTATCCAGCATTTAATTTAAGAAATGCCCATGTTTTCAATGATAGATGGACTGCCTGAAGTCTGTGTGTGAACATGCCTTGAAGCACCACGTTAACGACGAGACTGCGCTGTACCTCCTCAGTCTGGCCGACCAGCTCCAGTGTAAACACCTCAGGGTCAGTATATACCACCATACGACACCTGCAGTCACTGGTAGGAGGGGGCAGGGTATTGATTCTACCACAAGACTATCTGCACTCTCCTATCTCTGTGTCTAGGGGTGCGTTCAGGACATGCTACAATTTTATACCTTACAATACGCTACTTTTCTAAGCGTGGTGGCAGGATGAACGATTTTGTATCAAAATAGCAGGAAATTGGTTTACGCATGCATCCAGTCCATTCCCTGCATGCTTTGGGTTGTCCTACTATTTGCTACCAAACACTACGGGCAACATTCATCCTTAATATGTGACGTCACGCGATAACTTGCGTAAACTCGCCCTTCTGAACAGGCCTCTGAATGCACCCCTGCAGTCACTGGTAGTAGGGGGCAGGGTATTGATTCTACTACGAGACTATCTGCACTCTCCTATCATTGTGTCCAGGTTAATATAGTGAGTCAGATCAATGGGGAATGTAAGTCTTGATCTTCTGCTATGTTCCTGCCTGCCACCACTGTGTAGAAAAGTAGTGTAGTGTAGTGAAATGTAGTGCAGCCTGAACGCACCCCAAACGATCCATA
Organism: Lepetodrilus fucensis; assembly: GCA_032361325.1. Taxonomy (NCBI): domain Eukaryota; kingdom Metazoa; phylum Mollusca; class Gastropoda; order Lepetellida; family Lepetodrilidae; genus Lepetodrilus; species Lepetodrilus fucensis. The sequence goes on from JAUTBV010113946.1 coordinate 10,728, forward strand.
GTCTCGAAAATAATGGACAGATTGATGTAAGAGTGTTCTGTTTGATGTTCTGTTTGTTTACAGGAGACGAGCCTGCACTACACGACAGAACACCCGGCTCTGGTAGACAGCGAACTGTTTGAGGATTTGCCGGAACATCTGCAGGCTGAGATTGAGGACGCCATAGCATGGCACGGGTCAGTGTTAGATACCAATGTTGTTAGTGCGAGACTGTGTAGGATTTAGTAGTATCTCTAGGGCTGGTGGTAGCGCAATGATAGACGTTGGAGCCAAATGCCCCAGGTTCAAATCCCACCCTGGGAGTCCGGCATCAATGTTTGCGAAAGTTACCTTTCCGACGTGATCATGATGCATTGTGGCAATGCAGTTATCAGAGAGAGGGGGGTATCAACGAATGGAACTAATTATTACACTGAGAAATAATAAATTAATTAATCCAAGTATTTAAAAACTTTTGGTGGACTGACTTCAGGTTGGAGCCTCGGTCGTCACGGTTACGGGGGCCACCACTAGGGGAAACGCCAACCTCTATGTCCAGCGTAAGCGAGGTCGACGAACTGATGGCCAACATTGACCTCATGGACACGGTACGTAGTCGCTGGAGACGTCGCTTGAATATCTGTACCTGCTGAAGTACTGAACACTTTGAAGAAGCATCTAGAACTGTCAGGGGTACATTGAGTGGGATGTCTCAGAATTGGTAAAATAACGGAATTCAGAACTTACATTACCAATGACTCACTTTATGTATAATGAAGCAGATTCTATGTAGAGTACAGTCACGACTGTTTATCCATTTCTGACATCAGTTTTCATTGTGGTGTTCAGAAATAAATTTTATTTGATCAGAATTTCCCTCGAAATATAGAACTTGTATTCTGGTATTGCAGCCCCACGACCTCTCGACCTCCAGCTCCTCAGAAGATCTGCCGTTCATCGAGGACCCCGGACGTCTGGAGTCATGCGTGGACGCTCTCCGAGGCATCGTCGGTGACACCGTGCCACAGGATGAGCTGGTCCGCATCGCCATGGCAGCCGACTACGACACAAACAGAGCTCTCAACTTCTTTTTCTCGTCATAGCACTGGGAGAAATGTTAGCAGCATTTTACTGTATTGATATTAATACCTGTTACTTGATCGGTCAGAATTATTTTAATTTTTTTGGTTTAAGTATCTTGCTGATCCCATGTTTTTAAAAATGTTTTTCCTGATATCATCGTGTATGGGTGAAATATTCCCACTGCGATATAAAGGACTAATTCAATCAAAAATAATCCTGAAATATATTTTCAATTTTCTTTTTTTCTAAATTTCTGTAGCAAAAAGAATTCAAGAAACCACCTTTAACAATAGCACTTTTGTTGTGGTAAATGTCTACCCCCAACTTTGTGTTTTCATGGGAAAATATCCATAAACCAAATGATAAAAAATAGCTTGTGCTTTAACTTTCTATCTGGTGATATATTCAACTCCCTGGCATCCCCAGTTGCTCCCAGTGGGAACAAGGTTAAAAGACTGCAGTTCAAGTGGTGCTTACCTAAGCTGATAGACATTGTCCAGATTTTAGCGTCAGTGTTATATCTGTGTTATATCTGTGTTGAAGTGTGATAGTGGAACTCGCTGTAACTGTTTCAAACGAGTTCCATTGGTAGCATGCTGGAAATATCTAAATAGATATGTGATACACTCGGCTTCTTAGACATTAAATATTAGCAGACTTTACCGGTTCATCTGGAATCACGTCCTCATCTTAGCAATGGTAGCATGTACACATTGTACAGAGAGCAGAACAGGAAGGGGTGTTTTTGTTGGACTAATCTCAGTTTCTTTTTGAAATCAAGATAACACGATCAAACATTTCAGAATATCTAATAGAGTGCGAACTGGTTTTTTCTCTCCATTTATTTTTGGGGGATATACAAAAATTAATATATATATATTTACATTATGTTTCTACTACCAGTATGGCTTTGTTTTATGTAGTATAGATATTAAGAATGAAATCCGTAAGAATGTAAAAATAAATTGTAATTTATTAAAGTGGTTATTTATGATTATTTATGTTTATTCGTTGTTAAATTGTGATTTTTCAGAATCTGTTAAGATTTTCCCCCGCAATTATGTATTTTCAAGTTTCTTGCCTATACAGTGTTCAAATATCAAATCATTCGAAAATACTTTGAAGATTTTTGTGCAATACTTATATTTAGTCTACTTAGAAAATGTGATTGATAATTTCAGCAACAAAGTTTGAATACCAATTTTGATATATTTGATGTTTAATTGTGAAAAAAATATCAACTTGCTATTAAGCAATATTTTTTCAATTTAAATATGTTTCATACCAAATTCTTGTTCAGTATGTTTGTTTTTTTGTGTATAATATTTGGGCACATAGTATGCAAAAGATGTATGGATATATGCTTAATAATTCATGTACTCATATGTTATGTATTTTAATGTATTTATTTTGTATCATTTATCTGAATGCATTTGTCTCTGCTGTTTTTATTTATAGCCACCTACTTTCAGCTGAATTCAAAATGGTTTATTTGTCATCACATGCATTTATTTTGAATTATTTTGTTTTAGCAGTATTTGGTTTGTCGATGTATGTGTATTGGTTTTGTTAGTCATTTGAATTTGTTTAAATATTGTTTTCTTACATGAACGACTAATGCTTGAAAATGATACTGTGACCAGTTGAATATATTCTCATTTCTTGGTAAATCATCAAACTGTTGTTAGCTAGCTCACAGGGTGGGTAATAGTGCAATGGTAGAAATGTTGGACTTACGGAGCCAAAGGCACCGGGTTCAAATCCCATCCTGGGAGTCCGACATCAATGTTCGCGAAAGTTACTTTTCTGACATGATATTGATAGTGAGTGAGTGAATATGCTGGAATTTTTCACCCATTTGCAACGATGATATTGATAGGATGCACTGTCTGTACAGTGGCAATGCAATTATCATCCTTAGTCTGTCAGTACCAGCCAGTGCTCACAGGTTTACGGCAACATTCAGCGCTACAGATGTTGTGTGTTTCCGCATGCTCTAAACTGTGATATAACTGAAAGAATCTTGAAAGCGGTTCTAAACCCCAATTTAAAAAGCAAAAACAACACCCTAGCTCACTTGACATGAAGATGCCGAACATCCATTTAAACTTCTTTTCCTGTGTATCGTTTCTCAAAGCTTGTAGCGATCTCCTATTCATAGGGATCGGGCACTTACGCGAGTGCTATGCTCTCATAGTGTATATGAGAGGTTCGAGAAACGATACACTGAATGACAGGTATTTACTACTGATTTGCGACTTAGTACACACTAGTACATGAAAATGATGGCACAGAGATGTTTTTAGGTATCAACATGTTTGTAATGGGAGGAAAACCCATAACAACAGTTAACCTTTTACTTCACTTTACATGATTTATTTTGGTTTTATTAAATATTTTATTTAGTACATGAATACACGAATCTCCATCACCATTTTCAAGGCATTTCTCATCTACCAGTTTTATTTATAGTTGGGGGAAAAACATGGAAAATTCATGTATCCAATTTGAACTAGGGAAATCTTTCAACTGTAACTACTGCAAGTGTTTAGAAGTAAAGAAGCTTTGTGATAAAAAGAAAATGATCTCAATTTCAGTCTTATTCATTCTTTGCTTGTCTGAGAAAGCATTCATAATTTTTACAAATATTGAGTTAATTACTACGTATTGTTATTTGTAATTCATTGTGAAGATCGTTTTGGTTCGATACCTTAAATTTCAATATGATAATGATGCTGTAATTTTATACAACTATGAAAGACATTTGTCAGTTTTGAAGCCATGGCATTTACACTTTTGTTGGCAACACAATGTGTGTTCAAACATCGCGAGCCATTTGTGTACATCACACATTCTGAACTCCCTGGGAATCATGAACTGTTCACTATTGATGAACATGATTTAAGATCTGAATGAGAGCTGCAATCTGTGTTTATGGGTCATCAAACATGTGTACAATCATGTGTACAACTATTTGCAATCCTGTGATGAACATTGTGCGTACAATTCTATGTGATGACCGTATATCATGTGTACGATTATATATGTGATGACCTTGTATCAAATGTGCAGTGGTCTATGTGATGACCTACCATCTGTTAATGTGTACAATGTGATGACTGAAACTGTTGTTTGGGTATGCACAAGATATTTACACCTACGTTGTTACAGATTTTTTTTCCCTACAACTGTACATACTACAGAAAATATTGTACATACCATGCTCTGTACAGATGTCATATAAGTATTTCTAGAGAACATTTTACTATATATGTGTTTGGATCATTAGTATTGGGTAGCAATGGTAAATAAAAATTTCTAATGCTATTTCAAATATTTATTAATTTATTCAATGTTCCAAAATTCTATTATAGATTCTCAGAAATTATTTATACATCTGTTAATGTAACGCACCACATATGTTAATCTGTAGTGGAGTAAAAGGACAGTTGTCAATTTTGTCCAATTTGGATGTTTTCATACATTTTCTATTAGGTGTCGACATGTCATGACATGGCACCAAGATGTAACCTGTTTAAATGAATTATTGGTGGTGCCAGATCTGTAGTAGTTCTGTGTCAATCCATGTTCTGTACATGCCTATAATTATTAAATATGGCTATGATGCCAAGAATCTCTCTCGCTTGCCTTCACTTTGTTTATCTCTCATTTCTTTTATCAGGCATTCTGGCCCCGAGACTATGAAGCTTTTTTTTTAAGTACTGTTCCAATCTCAACTCAGAAGTATTGGTCACAATCCCCATTTGAGCTTGAAATCATACTTGAAAAGATTCTTAATCTCAGGGGGCCAGACTTCGGAATCTATTGTAGTAGTAATCCACCCTGGACATCTCAGGTGTTCTCAGATTGACATTTCCTGTGTGGTCATGATTTATTACAGCTGATCAGATCCAGGGTCCGTATTCTCGAAACTTCGTAAGTACTAAAAATATGCCGAACTGGTTTTCTGCTCATATCTGAAGAGATTTTTTCTCAATAAGAAGCCAAGTAGTTTCAAGAATACGGGCCCAAGTTCATAGACTTTCACCAGCACTTCAGGCTTTCATCCACTGAATCCTCTCCGTCACAGCAGTGACAACAGCAAAAAAATAGGTGAAATACTTTGATCAAAGAGTAAATGTTATTTATTTACATCTATTTTTCCCTGGCTCTTCATTTATTGCACATGGCTACACTGATACAATCATGGGAATCTCATATTTACAGCTGCCAGCTTTATTAATCACATTCTTAAATATACTCTGTAATGAGAAATGATGTTATCTAATGTTATGCGTATGTATTATCAGTCTCTGATATAACTTTAACCCTCGCACTGCTGGGTTAATTCAACTGCTCCATAAGGCATCTCCAGCAGAAACAAGGTTAATATTCATATGCTATAAATAATTTAAATTAAATATTTTGTCAGTTAATAAATTACTTAAGTCTGCATGAATGTATACAATGTCAAAACAAGGAGCATTTCTTTGAATAAATATGGTACAGTGTAGTTATAATGTATTCATAAATTAGCCACTGCTTCATCAAAGATGTTGGCTGGTCTGTTTGCTAGCTATGGTGGTGATAGTGCCAGAGTTTGGCCTATTAATGTCTGCATTCACACTATTTCAATGGTCTGTTCATGGTGGGAGGAAAGCCTCATATAATGGAAAGATCTAAGCCATGCCTTGTGGACCGTGCATCATGAGCCGAACCCATGAAACCTTTAAGGAGAATATTTAGAATATTCAGGACTAAATTGGGTTACTAGTACAGATGTATACGAAAAATGGACATTCTATTATTTGAGATTCACTATGTAGAATAGGGTGCAAATGAAAAATTGCAACAACAAAAAAAACCAAGATGTATAATCTTCTTTGCGATTAATCATTAAAATCTGGGAGCCTATTCTCAAAATGTTCTTACAATCTCCTTATCCTAATAAGAACAGTTTTTAACGATTTTTATATGAAGTTTGTGAACATTTCGAAAATAGTTTCTTTTTTTTTAAATTGAACATGATTTACATTTTTTCCCTTATCCGCGATGATAATTTACAGTAGACCTCGCATATAACGTACTCATAGGGACCGGCTATTTTTGTCCGTTATATGCAAAGTTTGTTATATGCATATGCCGTAATTGGCGTTAGACAGGACCAGGACTTAAGATTCAGTACGTTATAGGCGAATGTCCAGTTTATGCAAGGCCATTATATGCGAGGTCTACTGTACTACAAATTTTAGACATGGTTATTAAGTCTTAAACTTAAAGTCTCAATACAAATTTCTAACGAAGAAACAGCAAGAAAACAGAATAAGTAGAAGTCAACAAGCACAGAGAACATTGAGAAGATTCAGACCAGCCAACATTCTTGAACATACACTATAGTTTGGCATGAAATGCATTGACACCCCTATTTCGTAGATTATCTCGGTAAATACTTCATGGAATGAAAAACAAATAAACTTAATTTTCTTATTTTATTTGCCCTAATAAAAATAAAAATATTGCACCAGTAACAAAAGATCTGTTTATATAACAATCAACAAATATTTTGAATAAGTATTTTATGCAGAGGGACCATGTTCAAAAGAAGGAACGGGTAAAAAGGTTTGATTTGCACGTCCTGATGCTTTTCTTCACATACCCGCACGTGCAAATTCAGCCTATTTGTTTGTCTTTCTTTTGAACGTCGCCCCTCTGCATAAAATAATACATACTCAAAATATTTGGTGATCGTTATATAAACAGATTTTTTATTACTGGTGCAATATTTTTTATTTTTTTATTTTGGAATATAAAATTAATAAGAAAATGAAAGTTTTGTTTGTTTGTTTTCATTCCATGAAATATTTACTGAGATAATCTACTAAATAGGGGTGTCAATGCATTTCATGCCAAATTATAGGTTACTACTTTAACTGAGAAGAATTGCTACGTATATAACCGGTATACACATGATCAACAATGCAGTTTGGAGAACCTAGATACAACTTGCCAGTTTTTTAACGAGTTTCCCACATGATGATGGAGGAAAGTAACAGATTAAACGGTTTGAACAGTATGTACACACGCACATTCTAGCACTTTTTAAAAAGATGAGAAAAAATTCAAAGTCAAACTATATGAATAATGATGGTGGCACATTGAGTGGACAGGTCTAACATTGGAATTCAGCTGCAGGTCTAACAATTAATTAGTATTGTTTTATGTAACAGTGGGAGGGTCTATCATTGGAAATTAATGTATAACATAAGAATTCAGATCTAATATTAGAATTCAGGTCTAATATTAGAATTCAACTGCAGGTCTAACATTAGAATTCATGTCTAACATGGGAATTAACACAACATAAATGCCCATGAAAATTGTGGCATCAACATTCATTTACGTCTTAAACAAATAGTTTACATATGTTTCACCTAATATGTAATATTGTGATATTTATCACATTTCTGTAGCATGATGTCAGTGCAGAATAACATACCCAACTGTCCATGACCTCCTAGCTGGGACAATAACAGAAACAGCCACACTACAGGGAGCAGATATATCCTTTGGTCAATTACGTATACCATTCACTGCATTCATTCCTACTCTCTTCCTGATAAAGAATTTAAAGGATGTCAAGGGGGGTTCATTTGAAAATCTGCAATGTTAACATTGGGCCTATGGAGAATGACCCCCTTATTATTTTCCTGATTTAGAACACTGAAGGGCGATAATGTACCTTTATTAATAGACAATTGTATTCCAATCTTCCCATTACTTGAAACTTGTCGTCTATACAGAGAATATTATTGGGACCCAGGTATAGAAATAGAGCTAGAATATTCTGATGTTAGTACTGTATGTATAACACTATGTCTGCTACATTGTCCTGCCCCTAAAACACCATGAAATTTGGTATTTAATATCATCATAAATGTTAGCTTAACACAAGAAATAGATGTCGAAATGCCACATATATTTCAACTTTAAATTTCAGTGCATGAATAGATATCCTTAGAAATGCTAGTTTCATTTAGACATTTCTTGACACAAACACTTGCGACAGATGATGAAAACACAACAGCACAACAATGCAGCAGTTGATGTACATAAAGAGGTCAGTCCTTTAAACTTTTCCCTGCTGAAGGCGACTTAAGTTGCCCGATCACATACAGAAATAAAACACTTTGATTTTATTCAGCAGGGAGAAGGTTAGACCGAGTGAGAGATTATGGAGTTTAACCTCTTTCACCAATTTGCGACGATCCTCTAGACTGCAAAATATGCCGATCAAAACATTTTTCAAATGAATCTACATACTAGTATTCCGAACTTGGTTGACACATAACTGAAGAGGAGTGATATGTACTTCAACAATAATATAAACAATTAAATATCTAATGAATGTTTTCATCCATATGAACTCATCTTGTGTTATATATTGTGCTTAACCCTCTTCCTGCTGAAGGCGACTTAAGTTGCCCGATCACATGCAGAAATAGAACAATTTGATTTTAATCAGCAGGGAGAAGGTTAAGCCTACATCTGAACAAGGAAGCACTACCATATACCTATATATATATAGGATGTTGGAGTTTGGTTCTATGCATTAATAAATGGGGGGAAGAGAAAGAGAGAGAGGGGATATACAACAATTTGGGAATAAAATCAGGAGTGATCCGAGAGTCACCCGTATATTTCCTTCAGAAAAAATATTACATGTCATCTAGATGGCTTGTACTCGATGTGAGGTTGATTTCACTATTGTACCCTGGTTTTAACCTAAATTTTAGCTTTAACCTAAATTCTGCAGAATGGCTTGTAAAATTATTTCATTCAAGGAATAGGATACCCACAACACAATGTGCTTTTTGGGGATCATAATATCAATTTCCATATATTTCTAAATACTAGTAATCGATATCACATGTTTATCAATAAATTACTCTGAAAAAAAAAAAGAGAAAACAAATAATAATAATTATTGATTAGTTTCTGCACAACCATATTTAGTTGATAAAATAAAGTAAGACACAATATTAGATACCTTTAGCTTTCTCTTTCAACTTCAAATGCGAGAATCAAGTGATAGTATTCAGGTTCATGTTCTAATTTACACATCAATGTGGGCAAGCCTGTCAAATCATGTGATGTAATATGCAGGGATGTTCGCAATTTAAGATAAACATGGAAAAACTAAAGGTCTCTATTATCATAATAAATTAACTGCATGTTGTGTTAAAGATCATTCTTCCAATGCAAGGCAATTTTTGTCTGTGAGCTCACCATATATACAGGCATAAGGCCAGAAAACTATTCCATTATTTATTATGACCTGAGAACCTCAGTAGCTTTCTGGATACTATGGAAATAACAGCACTAGTAGTGGAAATTGAGCAGCTTCCAAACAATTTATGTCAATATTTCTAAACATTTTCAAAACTTAAACCTGTCCAAGGAAAAAAAGATGACATTTTCTAGTTAACCCTCTCCCTACTGGTTTGGACACAGGTACAGTCCTTTAGGGAATCTCTGGTTGCCGTCAGCATGGAGAGGGTTAACTTGGAGAGGAACAGAGTCTTGCAGTAAAAATATGTCAGTTTCTAAGAAACTTTAGTACGATACATCTGAGGTTTCAGTAATTTGATTAGGAAAGGGAAACCATATTTTTGTTCCAATATTTCATGGGGATATGAAATTTCAGTCTGATGAGATGATAATATCCGAACAACTGTCTTTCTTGAGGATTGGATCGTCTCCCCTGTGGCTACGCTAGCAGACAACAGTACGACCGCATATCACAGACGTCGTCAACACAGAGAGAAATCACAGTTATCTCCCCTGCACCAGACATGTATCCTTCGAATAACTTCAATCCATCCGCAGTATTGTCTATGGCGATATTTCAGGAGATATTCTTCAAGAAGTTTTTTCATCCAGATGGTTGTTATCTCCCTTCCTACGAGGCCACTGCACCTTTTGCCTTTTCACGGCAAATTGTTGATCCTGAGATGGTTATGAAACAGACGCCATTGCCAGGAAAGTCTGGATGATGAACTCCGAACAGACGGACGACCTTGCTTCAATTTCAGCCATTTGCAATGTCCGTGGCTCTTGCAGTGGAATCCACAACAGCCAAAGCCGGTATTTTATCACAGTTCACCATCCATGTTTTCATTGTTTTCGTGGCTGCTGTCGAACGTCCAGTCTACCGTCTGTTTTGTAGGAATGATGGCACTATAACGCTAGCAGAGCGGTCGACCTGGATCAGGTATGTAATAACCTCGATCTTCTGGAAGGATTGAGTGCTGCAAAAAAATAAGAAGATAAGTATCAGCTTTTCTGCTCTAGAACTCTAGAACTGTGTGAAAAGCTACACGCTTTTATACTGGAAACGAAAGCTACATACTTTTGAGGAGATTTAAATAATTGGTTTCTTAATCTTCAGTAATCATACATAGTCATGGATGAGCAGCGGAAATAACAGTTCTTTCTTTTTCAAGTAAAGAACATGTCCCAAGAAACGTTTATTATCCAATTATTGATGCCATAATGTAAATATATATTGGAGCTATGCCCGATTTAGGTTTTCAGATTTTGATTTCAATGACATCATTTCTCAGAATTTCATAAAGGTTGAAATAATTTCACTGAGCGTGCAATTGGAATATACAAAATAATGTACATGTACAGCCAATAAATATGTGTGCTATTTTGCATCTGAAATATTCATTAAAATTCAAATAATGTCTGTGATGTCTGTGATAGAAAAATACCAGTCATTGAATTGTAATTAGAAATAAAATTCAAACAAACAACTCAACAGACAACTCACAGACAGTTTGAAAAAGATGAATATATCTCAAGTTTAAGGAAGAACATTGACAATGTTGTCAGAACATATTATCATGTTGTCAGGTTTACCAATGAAAAAGCAAAATTGCATTTATCAGGGATAATGATATAAATAACAAAACATCACATTTACTACTAGCATGTATGAGACCTTTAACATTATCAGAAATGGATCCGGCTACTGGGTGAGTGTCTATATCTATCCCTGATTTAATATGAATGAAAAACAATTTAATGAGGAAAATACACAAAACAGTTAAAATTGTATACTAACAACAGCTACCCAGCAGTCAAATACAATGTACTTCAAATAGGACAGATTTGACTGGACTGGTTCCATGTATGAGTAAGTGGAAGCTCTCCAGTTGTATTGAAAGTATAATCAATTGCATATACATATAGCCATATAGTATTGAATGGTTTGTGCAAATTCAAAATCACACACGGACAATGACGAAACAGCAAAACACGCACAATAAATGACTGGGACATGGACAGGATTTGCACACACACATACAGTACATGGACTCAACTGAATTACGTTTCACAGGCTAGAATGGAGAATTTAACACATGGGGAGCTATTTTAATTAGTATGCTATTTCAACTAAAAGGATTTGTAAATTCCCTCACTTGGTTTTCACATTTGTACAATAAGGAAAAGTGTACTTCTTTTATTGTTTCTAATGCAACTTTGCTATTTCATTACAGAACCTGGTTGTGCTGATTTTTTATTTGCCTTCATGGTATTTATAATAGCATGTCCGGCCTTCATAGCATTTATAATAGCATGTCAGGCCTTCATAGCATTTATAATAGCATGTGAAGCTAATTCATTCAAGGAAGACCAACAATCACTTCAAATGAAACCAACTGCAAATATTCAAAACAATTTTGTGGTCTTTAAATATGTTCTCTCTCTCAAACTTTTGTTCAAAAGTATTATTAATAGCTGTTAATTTGTGTTCGTTCAGCCATGGATACTATCCATCTCCTTTCATATGTGTTCTTCGTCTTATTTTATAATTAAGTCTCCTTCAAATTTATGCAATGACAAATTGTACATTTAATCTCTGTTGTTTTTGTGCTATCGATGTCCATGAAAATCAAACACAAAACATTGCATACAACAAAGTTATTAATATGCAATCAATTCCTGTGAAATCACAAGCCAATGTTAACATCCACGATAACTTCCCAGGGATGTCTTGCCAGTGTCTACACGATATATCCGAGGACTCACAATATAGGGAATCGTTTTGTGAAGATCTTGTGTCCACTGAGTGACCATAGCGCTCTCGTATCAATCTACTGATCACTACAAGAGTGCTAAGAGCTCTTAACCGATATGATAGCTGCATGAAAGGGTGTCCTGGCTCTACCTCCATTTGAATTATCTGCCCTTAATCTTTTCCGATTTCCACTTAAACATATAGAATTTACTAACGTGAACTTTCATGAGCTCATAAAGCAAGTCGATTCTGTTGTCATTCAGTAACTCTCTACATGCTGGATGCAAGCAGAGATGCCATAAAGAGCAGTGTCTGCATAATCCAGCAGGGAAAGGGTTAATTATGGATTGTCACTAATTTCTCAACCTTTGTTGCAGCATTTGTCACCAGTTGTGAAAATACTAATACCATAATTTAATTGATTGTTTGTTTGTTGTGTTTTTTATTTTTTTTAGCTTTTAACAGGGAACAATTATGTTATCACAAAAATGTATTATTGGTTGATTGGGCTTCCAGGAACTATCTAGAGAAATCTGGCATCTATATCCAAGGGTATAATGTGTAAACACTGGCCAATGAGAGTGGTCGACCTGGAGTCATCAGGAATGTGCTGTTATTAAAGGAATTAAGTCATCAGGAATGTGCTGTTATTAATTAAGGAATGGGTGTTAGTTTGATGAGGTAAAGAGAGACTGACGACTCTTGTCAGAATGCCTCCTCTATGCTATCCTCCATCAGTCCCCATTGCGACAGCTTGGCTGAAACACGTACATAGTCACAAACTTAGACCAACCCGCCGCTCGTCAACAGTAGCCAGAATCTTCCTGCTGTAACTTCCCCCAATCAAAGTGACACTAATTAACCCTCTCCCTGCTGGAGGCAACTGGAGATGCATTAAAGAGCTGTGTCTGTGCCTATTCCATCAGGGAGAGGGTTAAAAAGAATTTTAAAAAACCCAAAGTATTAAAGTCGCTACTCTTCATACAGGTATTTAGCAGTATTCGTTTACTTTTGTTTTGTTTTGGTGGTTATATTTTTTCGTTATTTCTTCCAAGTTGTTGATTTTTACAATTTTATGCAATATTGTGGTCTGTTTTTGTTGTTGTTGTTGAGAATCTGCAACATCTATTTGTTACAGTAAGATTGGTGCCATGGAGCCGTATTCACGAAAGGGCTTAAGTCAGTTTTTGAAGACCAAATATATAGCAAAAACTGACCCTTTCGTGAATACGGCTCATGGTTAATAAATCAAGGATAATGGTATGCTATATATCCGGACATAGCATCCCAACCATCCTAACTTGTGGAACAATTCTCCATGGTAGAGAAGACAATGGATCCCGAGATAAGGTTTGAACTCGAATATTAGTAAATATGGTATACTTTTGAATCGCAAAAATGAGCGATTGATTTGTTGCTCAACATCATAGTGGGAATCTTTCACCAATACGCAACAATTCATTGTAATAAAGACTTCTTAGACCAATTTTGAATTAATTAATTAATGCTTTGTCACGACGCAGCGGGAAAATTGAACCAACATTTCTAGAACAGGAAACACCTGTATGAAATGGCTCAACTCTAATGTAACCATAGCCGCTCCAGCCTCAGTGACAGTGTAGTCTTACAGCTTAGGCTGGAGTTGGAGTTACCATCAAGTTACGCCATATCATACAGCAGATCCCAGATACGCTGGAGTAGAGGGTAGAGCACTTACGCCATTGGTTATTAGCGAGAGGATTATCCTCCATCCCCTCATCCTCCATGATGTTGGCGGGGATCTGACCCAGCTCTGAGGAGTGCTGGAGACTGCTGCCGGTGATGCCTAGTGTCTTGCCCCCTGCAATGTAAGCAAACCATGTCAAGACTTCTCCTTCTATTTTGGTTGCGATACATTGCCATTTTATAATTTGTTATTGGTGGCGAGAACTAATCACTAGACCTGGACACAATTCCCAGCAATTTGGCTTACATGACCCTAAATATGAATAATATATTTTCCTAGACCTGAACTTAACTACGTGAGCCAATCAAATTGCCAGGAATTGGGTCGGGGGAATAGATGGCAAGTCCATGTCCCGGTCTGTGGATTAGACCCCACCGTTGTTGGTTGATTCGCAATTTTCTAAATTATTTCATTCATTTTATATATTTTGTGTTTACATTCCCTCCCTGATTGTATTAGATTGGATTTCCATTGGCTGGTGGTGTTAGATCACAGAATAACATGCCAAAGTTAGAACATGGATATCCCACTCATTATTAACCGAATCCAAGCCGACCAGTCCTTCCTTTACCCTTAATGTTGAAAGCCAAGCAGGGGAACAACAACTACCATCATTATTAACATTATTTTTTGTATAGGTATGACGTGGCTGGGGATCAAACCACTGATTTACTGTTCTCCAGGTCGACATTGACCACTATGCAATGATGTTGATTTAATTTGTTATAAGTATTTTAATCAATCATTATGCTGAAATGTTTTATACATGTTTAAATTAGTGACAATCCATAATTAACCCTTTCCCTGCTGGATTAGGTACAGGCACGGCTCTTTAGGGCATCTCTGATTGCCTCCAGCATAGAGAGGGTTAAATATTGATACGACATATGGACCTACCTGGCACTATTCCACGACTGTAGCCTAGTGGTGTGGATGATCGCCTCCCTGTCATACCCATTTGGAAAGGCGTGTCCGACTGAAACAGAACACAAGCACTCAGAACATCGGAACATCAGCAGATGTCAATCCTTTCTATCGGCTTACAACAAATGATCTTACTGGCAAGGCATCAACAGGGCCCATATTCTCGAAACTTCTTAGTGAGAAAATATCGCTTCAATAATTAATATTAGCAGAAATCCAGTTAGGCAAATTCTTAGTACTTACAAACTTCTTAGGACGAAGTTTCAAGAATATGGGTCCAGAGAGCCTATTCCCGAAACATACTTACGAACTTCTTAGCTTAAGAACAGTTCGTAGCCATACTATAAGAATCACTAATATTATCTTACGGTCGTAAGAACCTTTCGAGAATAGGCCCCCAGATGTTTACTAAGAAATGCTCTTATTCGTTTTGATACTTCTTGCTGAATGTCAAAGTTCAAAGGTCATCATTCATCTTTCATTTGATCCCTATGGACTATCGTCGCAAATGGGTGAAAGATTCCCGCAGCGACGTTAAACTCTATATTCACTCACTCACCCTATGGACTAAGATTCATTGAAGTGGAACTAGGGTTATTCTGTGTCAAATGTTATAGAGAAAACTCCACATAATGATGTTCATGTTACCTTAATGTTACTGTTCAAAATAAAATCAATTTCTATACAGCTTACCGTATCTCGCTAAATACATTAACCAAATTTATTGTCCAAATTTCTGTTAATACTATTCTTTTTATAATCATTATAATTTAGTAACTTACTACTTCCATGATTTTTACTATGATTAGTAAGTAACAGACAAATTGTCTGTAATCTTCCAAGCAATGAGTATTAATGATTTCTCAAACATTAACATGATTTAAACAACATGAAATACATTAGTAAACACTGTAAAAGCTGTATTGAACTCAGCACAAATGTTCATGCAATTGGAAAAACCCATTATGGACAGAAAGGGGGTGGATCAATCTTTCAAGTGTATCCCCCCCAAACCGTTGGTCTATGATGACTGTGAGTATGATGTTGCAGGTTCCTTTATTTATGAATCTAGCTCTTTTTTTTTATTGGGGTTTAGAGTCGCTTTCTAGAATCTTTCACAAATATCACGACTTGTCAGCTTAGAGCAGGAGGAAACCCGCAACATCCGTAGCGCTGAATGTTGCAGTAAACCTGCAAGCACCGACCGGTACTGACGAGACCAAGGATGATAACTGCATTGCCACTCTACAGTCAGTGCATCCTATCAATATCGCGTCAGAAAGGTAACTTTCGCGAACATTGATGCCGGGCCCCCCGGGATGGGATTTGAACCTGGAACCTTTGGCTCCGAAGTCCAACACTCTACCACTGCGCTACATCCCGCCCCACAGCAATACTACATTGCTTACTTTTACTTTAAATGAAGACATATTGTGAATCTACCAGTTACCATCATCTTACCATAATAGATACCTGCATCCTCACGATATTGACACTTTCAGTTACCCGCATCACACACGATTTTCAATGCTCGATATATCATTCAAAAATGCTTTTTTCAAAAACTGTACGATTCAAAAACGCATATTTTATAAATATCTTGCAGGTTCCGTAACTGGACATATAAAAAATACTTGTTAAACATCGACAAAAACTCTCAATTTGAGCCCTATGCCATATTGGATGCGGGTAACTGCAGTTACCATGGTTACCCTCTCCCCTGTGATCAGACAGCAACCATTGAACTACTCTTGCCACGGCTGAGTGAAACATCGGCAGCACACAAATTATGGTGCATATATCAAGTGAATATACTTTGTAACTCAAATTTAGTCCAAATCTGCGACCAATTATCTAACAATGATTAGTTGTGCTATTACCTGGCGGCGATACAGGGTGGTGATGTGTGATGTTAGGATGGGCATCAGGTGATGGGAGTGAGCTGAATATGGTGTCAGGAAACTGGTAGGAAGAAACAATAAACTGTAAACAGAAACCATAGGAAACATAACGACCTTACATGTAATTTCTGTATTTTACTTCAATAAATTGTTTCCTCTAGAATTTGTTGATTTCAGGAATTCTCAGTTGTCCTTTGTAACCTTTGGTTACCCACTGATTGGTTACCTATAAAACTGATTGGTTACCTAGGAAACTGTTGGTTACCTAGGAAACTGTTGGTTACCTCTACAGTCTCACCCACCTGTCCTCTACAGTCTCACCCACCTGTCCTCTAGTCTCACCCACCTGTCCTCTACAGTCTCACCCATCTCTCCTCTACAGTCTCACCCACCTGTCCTCTACAGTCTCACCCACCTGTCCTCTACAGTCTCACCCACCTGTCCAGTGTCAAAGCAGTGTCCACCTGTGGGACTGACCGCAGCAGACCACTGACCACGACCTGCAGCTGGTCACACACCTCGGACACTCGGACACCAGTCAGCAGGACATCCTCACTGTCGCCAGGGTTCCTGGTGAACACAGAAACAAACTCAGACTAAGGATTATAAGGATGAGCAATCAGGTTTACAAGACAGATTTAGAGGCCACAGAGAGACAGACAGATGGATGACAGGCTAGACAGACAGACAGAGAGACAGATGGACAGTTAGGACAGACAGACAGAGAGACAGATGGATGGACATCCCCAGGACAGACATACAGAGAGACAGACATACAGATGGATAGCCAGACAGACAGCCCACAGACATACAGATGGATAGCCAGACAGACAGCCCACAGACAGACAGATGGATGGCCAGACAGACAGACAGACAGATGGTTAGCTACCCACCATTCCTATAGTACTACTTATCCCAATATTTAACTTGCACAAGAGCACAATATATTCAGATGAGGATCTTTGTGAAAGAAAACACACACAAATTAATATAAATCTTCCATTTAAAAAAGAAAGAAATAATTCAGACAAATTGACTTGAACAATGAAATGTGCCAATAGAACCTTTTACTACAATCACCAGCCTCATAATATCCAGCAAATTAACTGAGGCATCATAAAATCTCCCTGTCTTACCACAGCTCCAGCATTGGCGTGTAGCTTATCCCGGCCGCCATCTTGTCACACTCAGCAACCAGCTCAGACACCTGGATGGAAGAAACACAGTGTAATATAAAACACAGTCAGTCCACAGACAGACAGTCAACAGACAGACAGTCCACATACAGACAGACAGTCCACAGACAGACAGTCCACAGACAGACAGACAGTCCACAGACAGACAGTCCACAGACAGTTCACATACAGACAGTCCACAGACAGACAGTCCACATACAGACAGTCCACAGACAGACAGACAGTCCACAGACAGACAGACAGTCCACAGACAGACAGTCCACAGACAGAGTCCACAGACAGAGTCCACAGACAGACAGTCCACATACAGAGTCCACAGACAGACAGTCCACATACAGACAGACAGTCCACAGACAGACAGTCCACATACAGACAGACAGACAGACAGTCCATAGACAGACAGTCCATAGACAGACAGTCCATAGACAGACAGTCCACAGACAGACATACAGACAGACAGACAGACAGTCCACATACAGACAGACAGTCCACATACAGACAGACAGACAGTCCACATACAGACAGACAGTCCACATACAGACAGACAGACAGTCCACATAAAGACAGACAGACAGTCCACATACAGACAGACAGTCCACATACAGACAGACAGACATTCCACATAAAGACAGACAGTCCAAATACAGACAGACAGACAGTCCACATACAGACATACAGTCCACATACATACAGACAGTCCACATACATACATACAGACAGACAGACAGACAGTCCACATAAAGACAGACAGTCCAAATACAGACAGAGTCCACATACAGACATACATTCCAGACAGTCCACAGACAGACAGACAGTCAATAGCCTGAGAGACAGACAGTCCACAGACAGTCCACATACAGACAGACAATCCGCAGACAGAGACAATCCGCAGACAAACAGAGTCCACAGACAGACAGACAGTCCGCAGACAGACAGTCCATAGTCAGTCCACATACAGACAGACAGTCCGCAGACAGAGACAATCCGCAGACAAACAGAGTCCACAGACAGACAGACAGTCCACATACAGACAGACAGACAGCCAGTCCACAGACAGACCTTTCTCCGTGCCACGGCCACTGGGTGGAAGTTTGACCGGTAGCTGAACACCCGCTGGACAATGGATTCAACTGTCGACACCTGAAGTAGAACAGAGTGACATCATTCAGTGGTGCCAATACCAAAATTGAGTGACGTCATTCACTTGTACCGATATTAGAATAGAGTGATCTTATTCTGTTGTAGCGGCATGTAGGCAATAAATCTGAATGATTGACTTGAGTAGAATGATGCAACTGATGATTTCACTCAATAGTTTCATGTGTTTCATGACTCACCTCACACAAGTTACGTGCCTCACCTCACACAAGTCACGTGACTCACCTCACACAAGTCAGGTGACTCACCTCACACAAGTCATGTGCCTCACCTCACACAAGTCACATGACTCACCTCACACAAGTTACGTGACTCACCTCACACAAGTCACGTGCCTCACCTCACACAAGTCACGTGCCTCACCTCACACAAGTCACATGACTCACCTCACACAAGTCACGTGCCTCCGCTGCAATAAACAAAGTCCCCCGGTAGAC
>JAUTBV010113947.1:0-13911 GCA_032361325.1 Lepetodrilus fucensis
AATCAGAGGCCATATGGCCTACACATGGAACCAGTTAATCCGGCAGTGTTTGTAACCATATCGCTAATAACACAAACAAAAGAAGCAGTTATGGACAAATTTTCACGTAAATATTTCGGGCTTGGATTCAGACAGGGTTCCTCTCTCTGTGGTCTTTTATTCCCTAGAAACAACAAACAATTCCTGCTAAGTGCAGTTTCTTATCACCTAGAGACGGATCCGACTAGGATGGTAGGAACCCACTAGCAATTATAGGTATAGACTTTTTGCAGTCTCCATGGAATATGCAATTTATTTAGGGTTGAATATTAAGAATGCATAATGTATTAGTGATGTATCTAAGAACTATTCTCTCACCCACTATATACAATCCCCTACCTCCAAAATAACAAAAGATTAAAAGGATCTATATTTTCTTCATTTGAGGTGAGATTTTAAAAATATATTTATTTACTTTGGCATCAGTTTCATTCCATTTCCGTTCAGAATTCTATTATTGTCAGACATGCACATCTCATATATTAAAAATCCAAATCAGTTACATGTATATGTCCCATCCTATCATATACTACTCAAAATTTGCTAAGGATCATACCATTTTTGTCTATTTACACTAAATGGGTAACCCCACTAGGGACTCTATCACACGATTGAGTGATCACCATGCGCATTTGACCTAACATCATGCACGTGCAACTTGACAATCTCTGTACTAGCTTTCTGATATAGCGTTGTCGTACACATTGAAAGGTTAACATCAGTCTCGAGATTTTTTTAAACCACATTTGAGGTCCTGAATGCCTCCTCAATGTCAATGTCGTCGGTTGACCACTGAAGAATTGGCCAGGGCCGTGGGCATGCTGGAATGTGGGTCTTCACAGCTTAGGGTTGCCAACGTCTTTGGTGTGAGCCAAAGTGTGATAAGCAGAGCTTGGAATCGCTTCCGAGACGTATGGCTCAGCTACCCAGTGCCATTCTGGTGGTCGACAACGAGCAATCATGCAAAGAGAGGACCGATTTATTGTGGTGCAGGCCAGACGTCATCCCTTCTACAAAATGAGTTGAGGAATGGTGTTGGCGTTAACATTTCCACGCAAACAGTTCATAATCGTCTTCGGCAGAGTGGTCTTCGGTCTAGGAGAGCATGCATTTGCATTCCCTTGACCCGACTTCACAAACAGGCGAGTCTGGACTGGGCACAAGATAACGTCAACTGGACTGATAACGATTGGGATCCTGTACTCTTCACCGATAAGTCAAGGTACTGTCTTGACTTTACAGATCAACGTGCTCGAGGGTGAAGAAGACGTGGGGAGCGATTTCAAGATGCTGACATCTCTGAACATGACCGCTATGGTGGAGGCTCCATCATGGTGTGGGTTGGTATCAGCAGAGGTGGAAGAACAGACCTGCACATTGTGATGAGAGGCATGATGACCGGAGTACACTACAGGGATGAGATCCCCGAACGTCTACGTCAGACTGTACGCTGGTGCAATCGGACCCCAGGGTGGTTGAGGACAACCTCCAGCAGGAGACCATCGTCAGTATGGACTGGTCAGCACGCTCACCTGATCTCAACCTGATCGAGCATGTTTGGGAGATGGCGATTTCGCAAGTCCAGTCCAACCAAGAACTCTCGTGGAACCGGTAAATGCCCTCACTGAAGAGTGGAACACTCTTGAGAACGTAGCCATCCAGAGACTCATTGGAAGCATAAGACGTGCATCACGTGGATCACAAACAAGATACTGATGGTTGTTGCTGCTGGTAATTGAACTGTTTGGGACAGTTTCATGACCTGCAGTAAAATCCTGAAACCTCCATTTTTGGAGGTCTGCTTCTTTGATGACAGAACGCATGTTACCTATTGTTCAAATTTGGTATACAGCAATAAAATTCATGACATAAACTTGTCCTCGAATACATGCCATTTTTAGGTTTTGTGTGGTACCCATGCCGGAAAATATAATACCACCCTTAATATTGATCCCTAGCAAATTTTGAGTAGTATATTATATAATTCCATTGCAATCGTTTATATTGCAGTTGTTAAATTTCATGCCTTGTGGAACATAATTCTGCAATCTCGCAACACTGGATGTAAATCTTTTCCTTAAAATGAGCCCATAACGATGATTAAATGATTTTTATTTATGTTCATGTTATTGATAGCATTTGGTTATTGATAGTCATCACATTATTATGCCCATTTACATGATAAAGAAAAGGAAGGCTTGCCTCGTAATTAATATTGCATTTCTTGGAAAGTTCAACATTTCTTTGAAAGTAAAAAATTGTGCTCCTGTACAATATCTGCAACTGTTATCTGAATAATATTGTACTAACACAAAGTTGGGTATAAATTGTTAATAGCTGACAGAAATGTATAGCAATGACATCATTTGACCTATGACATTTTAAAGGCAATTTTCTGACAATGCAGAATTTGTCAGTATTATTCCGTCCAAGATATCTTCACATCCTTGAAACTGGGTCCAATCAAAAGTCTATTCATCACAGAGGTTATCATCTATGCACTAAAGCTGGTACATGTAATTATACCAGTTGCCAGTTTTAAAACAACTTTCGATTAATTTATTATTGATGTCAAATACAAGCATTAATGTAAGAAATCAGGAAGTCTCTGTTTAATATGAATAGTCACAAATGTCATGTCAAGTACATTTACTATAAATTAATAAATACATGTACTACAATCAAAAGTAGTTTGCTTACTGTATGTTACCTTTAATTATCTGTTGATCATTTATAAGAACAGAATAATTTCTGATTAGATGAATAATGATAAGAAATAAATATATAATGACCATTTCTAAGGTATTGAAGTCAAACACTAGTAGCCACTTGGCATGCCAATATAAGTGCACGACAGTTAACCCTCCCCCTGCTGGATTAGGAATAAACACAAATATGACATATTTGGTTGCCTCCAGCATGGATAGAGTTAATCACATAGCTAAGTAGGATCCATAGTACAGAGCAATGGTTCCTATGGCTAAAAATACTATAACATGATGAATTATTTGCCAGACATTTTTACATTTGTTCAATGTCATTGATGACTTGTAATGTGAACCTTTTAACTTGGACCAAAACTTATATTAACACATGCAGGGTATATTATATTAAAAAGGGAATACCATCAAATACTTATTTTGTTAATATGGACTTAATTCCTGCCTTATTTGCACAATTTATGAAAATAATAACAATCAAATATATATTTATTAAGCGATATTTCCAGGGGTGACTCAGCAGCTCAATAGCGTTCCTGAGGTAATCTGCTCTTGAAAGAGATAGGTCTTCGGTGTTCTTTCGAAAGCAGTCAGATCTTTGGATTGCTTGATGGTCAATACTCTCCCTGCTGGTTTAGACACAGCCATTGCTCTTTAGGGCATCTCCGGTTGGCTTCAGCATGGAGAGAGTTAACGGCAGCTTGTTCCACAGAACAGCACCAGCTTCCTTAAAATGAGTTCAAATGTTATTAAATTTATTCCATCAAGATAATTACGCCTTGTTATTATTTCAGCTGCTAGAGAGTCGCTGGATATCTTCGTCCAATGAAATCCTGACGTTCCGTAAAGCCCTGATGAACCCAGTAACGTCCGTGCAGTTCAGACGATACGTGTCAATAAGGGGACATAACTTGGAAAATGACGTCCTATTTTGGATTGAAGTACAAAAATATAAGGTATCGCAAGCATTACATATGGCACAATACCATAAATTATTACTATAAAAAATTTCTAATTAAGTTCTGGAAATTGATTTATGATAATTTATATTACTACTACATGAAATTGAGTTGTATACATTTGTACTATTTTTTTAGTCATAATTTTCAACACAGTTTCCTCTGAAAAATTATTTTACAATAATTATTTTCCACTTTATTTTAATCATTTTCTATTTAAATTTCCTTTGAATCAATGAATGATTGTTTAATACCACTTGCAACACCTTTATGGGCTGTCTTTAATTTCCTAGGAAACAAAGGCTAAAATGTCATAAAAAGCAAACTTTCATCTGAAAACACCAAACAATAATTGAAAATTGTGCATTTCAGTCATAATTTGTATCTGTGTGCAATAAATTTCAGGAGCTGTACCATGCAAATTCTGATGAAGGCTTGATCATGCAGAAGATCAATGCCACAATCAACTGCTTCATCGACTCGCAGATTCCGCCCAGCCTCCAAATAGACGTCCCCACGGACCTGGCTGACAAAATCCTGGACAGGAAGTACGAGAAAGGACCGTACCTCTTCAGAGAAGCCCAGGTATAGTCATCCTATAAAACTCAAGGCCAGTGCCTCTTAAACATATGTTACTGATTCTGAGAACTTTTGATTCCTTGAAAATACATTAAAATGTTGAGTCCGTCAAGGAGCTCTTCTTAGTCCTTTTGTTTTAGTAATATGACAATATATGTTTGATAAGATGAGCTATATCCCATTTTCTATCTTAGATAAACATATATGAATTGGTCTATATTTTAGACTATTTTTACACATCATCTCTATTTGAAATATCTGGTCACTTCCCCAACGTGACTTTGTTAGCTTCCACTTCTGCATCTCAAATCTGCGCCTACCTTGATATCCAAACGTAGGAGCCAGAATCTAATATATTTTGAACTAATTTGTTGAATGAATGAATGATTAGCTCTGTTTTTATGTGGCACTGATATTGCATTTCACAAACATTAGCAACCTATAACTACAGATAATACATTCATACATATATTTCTAAAATGGTTTTCTTCCCAGCAATTTCTTATTCCTATCAACAATTTTCAAAAGCTATACCAGTGGTACGTTCTAACCATATTTCAAGATATTTTACATTAATAATATTCCACAAAATAAGGCAATCTTGTATGCATGTACCATTTGCCATATCTATCAATCATAACACACACTTCATTCATGCACTTTCTATCATGAGACGAATCAATTTTCTGTATTTTCTTGCCATTTTATGGTGTTCTTTCTTTATGAAATTCTTGAATATTCTCACACATTTTTCAACTCCTAACTAGGGGCCCTTTAACAGCGCTCAGTTGACAAGGGAGATAACCAGCAATAATAATACTTATCTTGAATACCACTGCATAAATAAACCAGAACATACGACTGTTCTTGTACACATTCTAGCTGCTAATGTCGACATGAAGGAAGCGCAACAAGAACTATTTGTCTTGGCCCAACAAGCTGCATGTCCACCATTTTGTTGTTTTCTCACATCCGTCTTGCACCTCGTATGTAGACAGTTTAACCCTCTCTACCCCACCATCTTCTATGATAGGGTTAATGGATAGGTATCTTCATCAGTGAATTCCATAAATCCTATAAATTTCTTTGTATTTAATATGCATTGAATTTTATATTCTTGAAACCTTTTTAAGAAATGTTATCATTTCAAAATATAATCTTTATGTCCTTGCTATTTTTTTGTTCATTAGTATGTGTGGAACAGCAAATTAAATGAGAATTTTTGTTATTGCGGTAAGGACCAAGTCATGAATTTGTGTTGAATCAACAGCGTGGAACTAACTAATAGAACATGTGTGTACTGACTCCGCGTGAAAGAAAAACATTTCCCATTCTCAGTTATGTGGCTTCAAATTGAAAATCAAGGTTTACAGTTTAGATATGCGATGATGTAGGCACGTTCGCTTTGATGGAATATTTTGATGTCAAGTTTAATCATTGTGTTGAACAGGAGTGTGAAGTTAAGCAATTACCACTTAATGAGTGAATGTGGAATGAATGAGTGGAATGAGTGAGTAAGTAAGAGTGGAAGAGTGCATTGGTGAGTGGAGTCATGAGTGGAGTGAGAAAGTGAGTGAGTGAAAGAGTGGAGTGAGAGAGAAAATCAAATGAGTGAGTGAGATATAGTGGATAAGTGAATGAGTGAAAGGGTGAGATAGTTAGTGGGTGAGATAGTGGAGTGAGTGGAGTGAGTGAGTAACAGTGGGTGAGTGAAAGAGTGAGTGGGTGTGAGTGTATTTTGTTTATTGGATGAGTGAGTGAGTGAATACTTGTATGTGGCTTGAGATTATATCACTTACCCCACACACACACCCTCCCACCCATGCCATTTGTTATACAGACTGTTCAATTCATTACACATCGGCATACCCAATAGAGCTATCATCATTTATCCTTCTATTATGATGGTAAATGGACACGGAACAAAAATACAAATAAAATGTTATTTATATTTCAGATATTTAAATATGTGGAAAAAAAAGTTTTCAAAATACAGATATGCTCACTTAATTTTTCAGCTCGCTGTCTTCAGAGTTCTGTTCAGCCAATGGAATGACTTCTGTGAATTCCGCGCCAATCTTGCAGATGAAAAAATCATTCCGATCATTGAGAGACGGAGACGTCACATGAAAAGCAGACAAAAAAGACAGGAACGAGAAATGGAAGAAAAAGCTGCTAAGGTGATCATATTTTTTTAATTGTTTGGTTATAGGTCAAGGTCACAGCACTTCCAAATATAGAACATGCTTGTGTGAAACTCATCCGTTAAATTCACAGAATTCTAGTTAAATTGATACTAAAAATTCTCATTACCATTTTTATGTCTTAAAATATTTATTAATATGAATTAACTAAAAGAAATACATAATCCAAATCCATTTCTTAATGTTTTACTGTTATTTTTACTAAATGTAAATGTAAATAAATAATAGCATTCATTTATTTAAAATAATCACATACCACTGTAATCAAAATATTCATAAACTGAAATGCCAAGAATACTGAATAATTTTTTTTTTAATATCCCCTTTAAATGTAATTATCATCTCAGATTATAAATGTCATACAATATGTTTATATAGGTTTATATTATATAGGTCATACAATATATAAGTTCTTATTGCAATAAAGTCATGATGTATTTCCTCTGATAATTAACCTGTAATATTACCAAAGGTAATAAATTAATATACATGTACAACTGTTATGAATAAAAAGGAATATATACTAATGCATTAGTGAATAAAAAGAAGAAAAAATAGCAATAGAGCAGATTTAAAATAAAATATATGGAAATAAAACCATCATATGTAAAGCTTTTAAATTACTAAAAATGTAATAAAATTATCAGTATAATCAGTAAGAATAGTGCTATTCTTAAAGGCTAGTAATTGATAATAATATTTTGAGTAAAAGGTATGGAGTACTGGCATACATGAATTTATATTCCAGTATACCAAAAAAGCTAACAGATGATGCCAAGCTGTCTATCAGGGTTATTTTCTCCTAAAAGTTCAAGGAAAACTGTTTACTTGGATATATTTTGTGAAAAAACATCCCACATCGCTTTACATTAACAAGCAAATTCCAGTCGGGCTAATGGCGTAACCTTTACAGAGATGCACATTGCAGAGGAAGGGAATGGTTGAGGGAAAAGTGAATTATATATTAGTACTGAAACGTAATGCCATAAATTTACATGGAGGTAACATGCAAAATCGTAAATTCTATTTTTAATCCCATCAACAATATATCATTTAAACCATGACCATAATACATGCGTAACATTTTGATTTGTGTTTTACTTCATGTTTAGAAAACATATGAATATGCATTCTAACATATTGATATTCAATAAACAAGTAGTTTAGTCTTGCGTTCACAATTTCGTCGGTTCAAAGCCTGGAAAAAATATAACTCAGCTGAGGTTGCGTTCTGGGTCAGTTGTCATTGACAACCACTCCAATGTATATAACAAACGACAAAGCCATTCAGACACGCGGTAACTGACATAATGTGTGGCGCGTTGGTGAGCAGTGACAAAACGGAACATCCCGTCTACGCCAGTAATGACATGTTTCCCCAGTGCGAATCTCCCAACATCATCCTCCGTAGTTTATGGTCTGCAAAACATGAAAATACACCAAGCACGGCTGTGTTTTCACCTTGCATGCAGGTTCCAACGTCGTCAAGGAAATGAAGCGGACATTGCCAGCTTCTGCCATCCATCATCGAACTTCAGGACCCATTTCACAAATAAACATTGCTCTGGGGCACGTTTCACAATAAATATTTCTTCAAGACCCATTTCACAAATAAACATTACTCTGGGGCACGTTTCACAAACAAGCACTACTCTTACAAGAACAGCTTTGAAATAAGTTACCCATTTCACAAATCAATATTTTCCAACAAATTACCTTGTTATTGTCTTATGTCCTTAATTTTGTGAAATATACAACTTTTAATTTCCATTAATTTTCTGATTTTTAAAAATGCATTCAATGTTTCATTAGGGTATATGTTATTTTAAGCTTTTCTTTTAAGTTAAAAATTGAATGAAAAACAAATAAGGTAAATACTTTTGGTGTGAAACAAAGTAGAAAACAAGGGCAATACTTAACCTGCAATGATACTATTACTAATAATAAATGTTTCAGTGTTAGATGCCCTCATAGAGAATCAGAGGTCCTTCAACTTAATGAGGCACCGAAAATAGAACGCATACCGTGCAAATATATAAACATGGTGGTAATAATTTATTGACATAGGAATGTGAAAAAAATACAAACTTGCTACTTATTGGATTTGTATATTGTGCCACAAATAAATAAATCATAAAACCATTTTCTTCAAGCAAACTTATCATTTATTTAAAAAATAATAATTTATGTCGATTGTGCATAGGCCTATTTGCATTTGAGTACACAGGTAATATTCCTGCATTGTATTGTATGTTTGTTTTAAATATTATATTAAATTTATGTAAAATAATTTTATCTTGTAATGGCATTCATATAAAACACCTTCACATTCCATGATAAGCCAATAGAACAGTGATTACTTTGTAATATATGTAGTGAATGTTATGACATCACCAGAGTTAGGGTAATTTATTTGCATATTTATCACATCATATGCTACAAAATGTAACTTTTTTTATTGTTTATCACTGAATGGTTTTATGCTTTGATAACTGTAACCATATGATAAAAATAAATCTTGCTGAAGCATTCTTATTTTTAATTTTAATCAAGGAAATTAACCCTTTCACAGTTTTAGATCTTGATGTACCACTTTTTGCACAAATATTAACTTTTGTGTTCACACATAAATACTGTATGTCAGTTGATGCTTTCCTATATTTTTGTTATTATAAATAATTGTAACTATTCTATCAGTATTTATTATTAATGTTTTTGTAATGGTATTTAAATTGGTAAACTTGTATCAGTAGTAAAGTGTGATTAAAACTTACATTAGTTTTTTTAATTGGTATGGTATGTTTTAAAGAAGTCAGATATAGTTGTTGTCTATAATATCTCCTCCATAATTTAAAGAAGTTAAATATAGTTGTCTCTCCACCCCACACACCCCACACACCCCACACCCCCAATATCTTCTCCATATTTTAATTAAGTTAGATGTATTCCCACCCCACCCCATCCCAAATAAAAATAATAAAAAATACATAAATAAATAATACCTCCTATGTTTTAAAGAAGTTAGATATTGTTCTCCCACAATTAGTATCTCTTCCTTCACTGACAGGTAAATATATAGATATGTATTCCATTATTCCAATTAAATTACCATCAATGTTTAACTTTATGTCTTTTCACCACCATCGCTTGCCTTCCAAACCCATGGTAAGCACTTCCGTCATTATAATTGTTTACTATAAGTTCTACGTCAATCATCAACTATAGATGCTTTAGTCTCTATACAGTGTCTTTAGATCCTCTGATACATAGTCGAAAGCTTTTTTACTTTATTTTGTTTATAGGTATCTGATATTTAGGATATATAGAACTCTAATAATATGAAATATGCATGTTTCTGTTGCAGTAATTAGTATTAAAGTAGAATATTTGCTGTTAAATGTTCATTTTGTTATGTCCTTAGATACATGTACTGTAAATCATGAAATTAATTCGATCAGAATAGTAATGCGAAAAATGGGACCGCCGTATTGTCGCATTTAATTGCTGCGCATTAACCCTCTCCTTGCTGAAGGCAACTTAAGTTGCTCGATCACATGCAGAAATAGAACACTTTGATTTTATTCAGCAGGGAGAAGGTTAAAGGTAAGACCTGGGGGAGGGGGGATGTATGGTGTCGCATTTACGTCTAAAATCTAGAGGTTGCATTAAATTAGTGACGCATTACTTTCGTGAATTACAGTATTTGTTTTTACTAAACCTCACCATAACCATAATCACTGGGCACCATTTCACGAAGGTCTTCTGGCTACCGGTAGACCATAGCGCTGTTGTATCTGTCCATTCGCTGATCACTATGAGAGCGCTATCAGCTCCCAGTAGATGTACGAGAATTTCGTGAATGGATGTCCTGATGTTTTAGTATCACATAGCTATCGTAATGAGTAGCCCCTGCATGTGATTCTACTTTATTACACGCCAGTTAGATAGATGCTCATCTCAATGGTGTATTCACTGGAAAACATTATGTAGTCAATAGCCATGAATATTACTAGGTGGTTGAACTGTATAATTTACTCAACATATTTTAGGCACATATTTTCTAGTCTTGCGTAGTCGTCACGTATGGGTGAAAGATTCCTGCTGTGATGTAAAGCAATAATTCACTCACAGTCTTAAGACCCTTGCTATTTTTTTATATTCATGTACGTTTTCAACTTTCATTAAATACGGTATTAAGTAATTCAACAATTCAACCACTTGATTTCGTCCTTATGGTTGGCGTGTATTAAATAAAATATTAACCAAGCTTCCATGAGATACCATATTTTTATGAAACCCATGAAAAGATAAGGTATCTGACTAGCTTTCATTTATCAGATATGAAAACTGTCTGATCTTTTCAGAAAAACATGGTATGGCACGGAAGCTCATTTAGCAATCTCTATAGATTAGTGCGATATCCACAGTTGGGGCACAAGCACTTTTACTATCACTACACAACATAGCCCTGCAGCTGTATTTATTGTTTTAGCTTCTACAGCAAGTTCCTGAGTCCAAGCACAAGAGGAATATTAGAATTCTGGAGGTAGCGACTAATGATTGACAGGCCTAGGGGCATGTCCATATAGTAAAACCATAACACAACTAACATGTGTATTGCAGTGACTTGAAGACTTATTGTTTAGAGTGGCAATCCATCGTCATAAGGTGACTATGACAGCGCATACCCATAGCTCAGATGAATTGGGTCCA
Organism: Lepetodrilus fucensis; assembly: GCA_032361325.1. Taxonomy (NCBI): domain Eukaryota; kingdom Metazoa; phylum Mollusca; class Gastropoda; order Lepetellida; family Lepetodrilidae; genus Lepetodrilus; species Lepetodrilus fucensis. Next base: position 11,215 of record JAUTBV010113947.1, read on the forward strand.
CTGATACCCATAGCTCAGAGGAATTGTGTCCACTGATACCCATAGCTCAGATGAATTGGGTCCACTGATACCCATAGCTCAGAGGAATTGGGTCCACTGATACCCATAGCTCAGAGGAATTGGGTCCACTGTTACCCATAGCTCAGAGGAATTGGGTCCACTGTTACCCATAGCTCAGAGGAATTGGGTCCACTTATTGCTGTGGAACTGCATGCATGCTCTCTGTACATATTCTAGTACAACATGAATGTCTAATCAGTGTCAACATCATGCCCATTCATTCACGGTTGTTTTCCTGCTATTTTCACCGAATTCCGACTGCTCTACCTGACTGGTGTTTCTTTGTTCCTTTCTACTTTAGTTGTTATGAAAATACATGGATTTTTCTAATGTATCTGTTTTGTCAAAAAGTAAATCCCCAAAAACATTCTGCACCATTAATTGGCTGATTTCTCCCAATATATTCCACTGTAAATAGTTAGCATACCCTTTGTGCATGTAGTTCTGGCCTTTATATAAGAATGTCTTCATCATTATGGCATATATTAGTCCTGAAAAATCTGTTCAGATGCTGAAGAATTAATTATGGGCCAATATATACCTCTGAAATTGTCCTAACATGTGTAACCCAGATTGTACAGCTTAAAAAGTGTGTTGAGTGGAATTGTATTTTGTCTAACATTTGTGCATGATTTTGAGTTTTTAATTCAGATAATTCATATCTTTGAAGAAACTTTACAAATACAAATGTGAACTTATACTTGCAAATGGGCTTGAATTCTGTAATACCAATGGAATATTATACTTTTGTACATTTCTGTTGGAAATTAGAAAATGATATACAATGCCCCATTCCACAACACGAGCGTAGCCCTATGAGAGTCACAATGCCATGTTAATGTATAGGAGTTAAATCTCTCGTAGAGCTACCATCGTTTTGTGAAACGGTACCCTGGGTTTTAAATTGCTGTCTAGATCGATTATTGGTACCTTTTGAGTAGAACTATAGCGTATCTATCTATACTATGCATTGAGGCTACCAGTATCTTATTATTCTCTGCAATTCTATATAGAAAAATTACTCACTTCACAATCTTTAAATATATCCATAAGAAGATTTTACGTTGGATATGTATAGAGCAAAAAAAACCAATATTGTGGAGCTATTATTCCAACAAATAAAAACAATAGAAATATATACCATCTGGAAACAGTGGTGTAGCCTAGTTATTTTTCAACCTACTTATCTTGTTCTTAGTTAATTTAGATGTTAAATGTCAAAGCACTTAAAATAATTTTAACAGAACACTTTAAATATATGTTTTATCCAAAATATTATGTTTACATTGATATTTCATAATGATAGTTGTTTCTAATGCCATTTGTTTTACAAAACCAAGTATAATGACCTATATTATGTCAAATAGTGTTTTGTGAGAGTATTTCTGATAGAATTATTTTACGTTATTGAAATTTTTGCAGGCCAACAAGTCTATTTCACTACTTTAAAAAAATGTCCTTGGCTTTATATATGTCTACTCAAAGTTTATATACATGTTGGAACCATTATCTACCAGTATATTAGCAAAATATATGACAGAACTTGAAGAGCTATAATAATGTATGAAACGTGTTACAACTCGTGTAATTTTGATTTCATCTATACCATTTGTAAGCATATGGTAAAAATAATCAAAATTTTCTCAAACGCATTTTAGTTTTCAGGAAGGCGGTATAGAAAATTAACGTGAAATCCACAGCAGATTTAAACTCCTGAAAACATACAACATATTTAATAGCTTATCCTTTTTATATTTTTGCATATGGATATATTTAATACTGATTGCTTCTGGGATAGACAATCATCATTATATACGACTTGTTACATGCATATCGTCTTACAATATTAGTCCAACTGCAGTACATGCAGTTTAAGAATGATTTCAAAGAAACTAATCGTCATTAATCTTTACCGTTATTCCAGGAACGGGAGCGCCGTATTGCCTTGGGTTTGGAGGAAAACGATGATGACAATTTCGTTGACCCTTTCAAGGTCATGGATGAAAGCGAGAATGAGTTGGAAGAGCGCGATGGAGACAAGGTTACATGGACATACTCTAATTACATGCGGGCGCTGGACAAGGAAGACATCTTGAACAATACGGACGAAAGCATGTTCAGTTCACTAACGGACGGAAGTAAGAGGCATAAGAAAAATGGAGATTATAACCCTCATTGACAGAATGTTGATGCTCGTTATGGTACCGATTACCCATATATTGCCTTATATTGCAGTGGGTACCATATTTGTACAGACAGATAATTGCCTCCATAAAAATAAAATGGGTTAAGAAATATAATTTAGACAATGATCATTAATAATGAATTTCTAAGAGCATATCAATCAAAATAGCTAGAAGCAGGGTATAGTAGAGGCCTTGTTATACATAGTTTTAATAAATTGAACATTAGTATTTGGTGCAAGTATTACAAATTGACTCGATTATTACAATTCAGGGTATCCTTTCACTATGGTCTCTTAGTGGATAAAAGAGCTTTCCCCATCTGTCAGTACCACCACCCACTATTGACTACAGTACACCCACCTCTGTCAGTACCGCCACCCACTATTGACTACAGTACACCCATCTCTGTCAGTACCACCACCCACTATTGACTACAGTACACCCATCTCTG